>JAGDYQ010000128.1:1774339-2068359 GCA_021962125.1 Bulinus truncatus | reverse complement strand
AATCCTGCAGTAGGAGTGACCATCTGGCTACTTTATTATTCCCTAGCTTTTTGGAATTTATAAATGCCAGCGGCGCATGGTCAGTCCGAAGAATAAATTGGGCACCTAACAAATACCTTGCCAATTTTGTAATGCACCATGTGATGGCTAATCCCTCCCTCTCTATTGTGGCATATCTTGTCTCTGGTGGGGTCAATTTACGACTGACATAGCACTGGGTGTAACACACCATTGTGGCTCTGTAACAGGGCCCCCCCTATCGCAACGGCCGAGGCATCTGTGGCCAGAACGAATTGTTTACCTATGTCAGGTAACTTTAATATGGGCCCCTGAGCGAAGGCGGTTTTAATAATCTCCAGGGCCCGTTGACATTCATCAGACCAGATGATTTTGTTTGGCTCTCCCTTTTTAGTTAGATTAGCCAGAGGTTCCATTATATGAGCGAAATTCGGAATAAACTTCCGATAGAAATTGCATAAGCCCAAAAGACTGCGCACCTGTTTCTTTGATGACGGTTTTTCAATATTTAATATCTTTGACACTGATTCACCTATGGGTTTTATTATATTATTTCCCACTTTATGTCCTAGGAAAGTTACTTCCGTCAGTCCTATCTCTACCTTAGTCGGTCTCACGGTTAAATTATGTCTCTTTAAAACTGTAAAAATTTCTCTTAGACTCCTAACATGTTTATCCCAGTCCTCATGAAAAATACAAATGTCATTCAGGTAGCAAACAGTGTCTTGTCTATGGAAAAATAATTTGGCCATCATCCTATTGAAGGTGGTTGGTGCATTTACTAGCCCAAAACTCATGAAATTCCATTGGAACAACCCAAATGGAGTTATAAATGCAGTCAATGGTTTGGCTTCAGGGGTCAGTGGTATTTGCCAATACCCTCTTGCTAAATCCAGTTTAGAAAAATATTTAGCTCTGGCTAGCCTGGTCATTAACTCCTCAGGATTGGGCATGGGATACGAGTCCATAATGGTTATTTTATTTAACTGTCTATAGTCTACACACAGTCTGATGTCACCTGTCTTTTTCTTAACTAACACTATGGGAGCTGCATATGGTGACTCTGATGGTTCTATGACACCCTGTTTCTGTAACCCTTCTAACTCTTTCTTGATATAGTCGCGGTGATGTAATGAGAGGGTGTATGGTCTCAGACGGATAACCTTGTTTTCTGACAGCTTTATGTCATGTTGTATTATATCAGTTTTACCCGGTCTATCAGAAAAAATATCTGTAAAGTCACCCAAAAGTGTCTTAATACTAACCACTTTGTCATGAGTTAAGTTATTTAATGCTATATCCTCCCATGTTTCCTTGTTTCCAACCTCAGGCCCCTCACATGTCTGAATGTCAGCGTCAGGTACATCTTCCTCCCTTAACATGAAACAATTTTGAACCTGTCTCTCAGCGGTCTGAACTAATTCAATTGGTCTATTATAGTATACTTTCAACATGTTTATATGAAAGACCTTTAACCTATTTCTAATATTAATTTCATAATCCACGTCTGTCACCTTTCTAGTAACCTTAAAAGATCCTTGCCACTTAATAAATAATCTATTGGTCTTGTCAGGTAATAAAACAAGTACATCCTCACCTGGCCTAATATGTCTGAGTTTCCTGTCCCTATTAACCCTCAATAATGTGCTTTTATTTTTGGTTAAAACATTTGATCTAGCCACATCACAGGCCTTTATCAGTCTCTGTCTTGTATCAAGCACTAGCTCATAGGCAGTTCTTACGTCAGGGGATAAATCTTTCCTTATCATTAAGTCCTTAAGTAGGGACAGTGGACCTCTTGGATTCGCACCGTACACCATTTCAAAAGGTGAAAATCCTGTTGTTTCCTGTGGAATTTCCCTATACACAAACAACACACAGGGTAACATGAGATTCCAGTCTCCCGGATAGTCATCAGACACTTTACTGATCATTTTTTTATACTGCCGTTCAGTCGCTCACAAATTCCATTACTTTGGGGATGGTATGGCGATGTAAAGATTTGTTTGATCCCCAATACAGAGGTAAAATGGTTGGTTAATTCAGATACAAACTGAGTACCTCTGTCAGATAAAATAACATCTGGGAAGCCTGTCCTACAAAAAATAGTCATTAGTGCCTGTGCTATGTCCTCAGCCCTTATGAATTTAAGAGGCACCGCCTCTGGCCATCTGGAACATACATCCACCACCGTTAAGATAAAGCGATGCCCTCTATTGGACAGCACTGGCATAGGTCCAATTATATCAATAGCTAATTTTGTGAACGGTCTGTCAACTACATCGGTTGTTTGTAATGGGGCTTCCCCCCTGGTACATTTGGGCCCCTTTGATTGACACAGGTCACACGTCCTAACATATCTCTTTACGTCTCTGGTAACCCCGGGCCAAAAGAATTTTCCTAAGATCCTATACTTGGTTCTAGTAACCCCCAAATGACCCGCTAAAGGTGAATCGTGGGCTGTCCTAAGAACTAATTTCCTATACTTCATTGGGACTATAAGTTGATTCACCGTTTTATTCATGTACTGTGTCTTTCTAACCCAAACACCTTTTTCTAACTGAATGATTTCCCTATCTCTAAATGATTTTTTATCCCGGTTGATTAATTTTGATAATGACACGTCATTATGCTGTTCGGTAAAAAAGTTCTCTCCATCTATGGTGACCCTGTCAGGCATCTCACCCACAGGAATGTCACTAGATTTAACATTGTCAGTCATGTGTGGATTAGGAAAGTTGACTACATTCTCTTCCCTTTGTATAATTTTTACTTCCTGAGTATTAATTAAGCAGTTATCTGTACTACTAATTGATGACTGATTATGGAGGTTTTCCTCCTTAGCCTGAGCCCTTGTCACAGCATTACAGTTTCTAGTAGGATCATTAAGTTTTTTCTATTTATCCAATTCCATGGGATCACACTCTATTACGCCCTCAATATTGCCCACTAAAACGTCGTAAGTTGATTTCTCGATGACTAATGCTTCAACTAGCCCTGTGTAAAATGGACTTCTAAGATTAATAGTGGCTATGGGTAACTCATGTACCGTCCCATCAAATGACGCACATAGACCCATTCTTCCCGTGAATTCACTATCTTTCACCAATGATCTACGGACACACACGTACGTTGCCCCAGTGTCACGTAGCACCTTCACAGGTACATCACCAACGAACCCAGGGTAAAAATGTAAACCATTACCTCCCCCCTGAACTAATATGGCCTGTTGTACCCTATCTCTTTGTCTCTGTCTGGTCTTGTCCATGGTTCTGGTCTGTTGTCCTTTTCTCCCCTGACTATTTCCCCGGGACCAAGTGCAGTTCCTAGCATAATGTCCCCTCCCGTTACACAGATAACATAAACTACCTCCATTTCCCCTTTTGCAGTTTCGCGATCTATGTCCGGCTCTCCCACATGAGAAACAATTTTTCCCCGTCATGTCGGTCACTGGATCTATTTCTGTTCCCAGGACTTAAGCTACGGCCACGGTTAGGATATGGTACAGCTTTAGCAAAGCACAGCACATCCTGGTTATGGTCTGGTTCTAACTTAGATATGGGTTTTTCTGGATGTGCAGAGTTATACTTTCTCAATAAATCAGTGACATCTTCTAAAGTTTTTGGCCCTTTTTCTTTCAAGAATGCCACTAAATCTTTATGGCACACATTAATTGCCCTATCTACTAAAATCAGTTCCCTTAAATCATGGTACTCTTGTTTCGCCCCAGACAGAGCCACCCATCTATCAAAAAACAAACTAAGGTTGGTGATAAATAAATTGGGGTCTTCCTCTCGTGATGGGCGAATATTATTAAATTTTTCCCTGTAACCATCACATGTGTTACCATAAATCTTCATTAATGATTCTTTCACAACATCATAATTTTTTATTTCATTTTCATTTAGTTTCAAACATACATCCAGAGCTTTGCCTCTTATGAATCCTAAAATTGACGCGGCCCATGTATTCTTCGGCATACCCGCGCTAGTAGCTAGCATTTCAAACCTAGACAAGTATGTGTCCATACTGTCAACGCCCTCTGTAAAATAAGGTAATTTAAGTGATGTCGTCACTCTATCACCTGCTCCGTTGACTCCAGGGTTAGCTAACTGTCTATTGTTCTCAGACTCTAATCTCTTTCTTTTCCTTTTCCTTTCTTTCTTCCCTCTCTTTCTGTTTTTCTTCCCTCTCTCTCTGTTTTTCTTCCATCTCTTTCTTTTCCACCCTTTCTCTCTCTACAGATACCCAGGTTTGTAACTCCTGGCCTGTAAGGCCAAGTGCTTTACCAGCTTCAACAATATTTAAAATTGATGACACGGCAGTAACCAAAACCAATTATAACTAATAAATGAAAATGTTTGATACTATATATCATACACAAAAAATATTCTATTATGTCATCAACATACGAGTAATAACAAAATAAATACAATATTCCTTTTCAAAAAAAAACCAGCAAATTAAATGTTTTGGCTGCTCAGGGTGGACCCTATTTTAACCTCTACTGTATTAAATACAGAATTCCACCAAGAACAACAAACAAATAATTACACCAGATTTCAATATTCTAGTAATAAATATATATAAAAAAATATGCCAACTTACATATAAAGAAATACACAATAGTAAATTCTGTTCCTTGACTTTGATGGTTGATCCTCGGTGATCCCGGTCCGCGATGTTCGATGTGGGGTTGACTAACACACGGGTTGATCCTTGGTGATCCCTGTCCGCGATGTTCGATGATCCCTTGTTGATCCTCGGTGATCCTATGGTGGGGTCCTCTGACGATGAGGAGGTGATTCCCAGCCACACGGTAACGTCGCCCCGTCAGTACACAGCAACTCTGGCCACTTTAAGCAGTAAAGTTGGCCACTTCAGCAAACGGCAAGGTTGGCCTCTTCAGCAAACAGTAGGGTTGGCCTCTTCAGCAGCAGCAAGGTAGGCCTCTTCAGCAAACGGCAAGGTTGGCCTCTTCAGCAAACGGCAAGGTTGGCCTCTTCAGCAAACAGTAACGTTGGCCACTTCAGCAAACAATATAGTTGGCCACTTCAGCAAACAGTAACGTTGGCCACTTCAGCAAAACAATATAGTTGGCCACTTCAGCAAACAGTAACGTTGGCCACTTCAGCAAACAATATAGTTGGCCACTTCAGCAAACAGTAACGTTGGTCACTTCAGCAAACAGTAACGTCGGCCACTTCAGTAAACAACAACGCTGGCCACTACAGAACACAGTTTTCACGGCGCGCACCCAGGGTGGTGGCCGCCACGTAATTCACCGATGAATACTTAACCGGTAATTACAACGAGTCTTAATGTACTCACTCCGCTGCTCCTGAATCCAGCTAAGTCAGTCAGTTCGACGTCGGAGGTGCCAAATATATGTTACGGGTCCTTATATTGAAGATACTTGTATAAGGTGTATTAATTCAGACAACACAAATAACGAAGTTAACTCCAGTGAAGTAACATCAAACAATCATTTAATACTTGAACATAAACTGACATAAAGGTGAAATCAGGAGGAGTACAAAAGCAAACTGTAAATATGCATCCATCTACATAGATGCCCAAAGCTAGACTAACTATAAAACAAAGCATGTGCTCCCAACTGTCGGTTAATATACGTCATTTGTACCAAATGACGTATACACTAAAGCTCCCAATATTTACACTCAAGATGGCGGAATGACGCCATAGATACTGCGGTGAGCGGAGCCTAGCGAATTGCGTCATCAAACTTAGACTATATTATTTCTCCACAATAACTATGATTGAAGACACACATCAAATTATCACCACATCAGTCAATAATAAACTAAATACATAGTATGAAGAAATTGATTTTAATATAAGATAAAAAAAAATAGAGACTTAGTAAATAATGTAAACAAAAACATTTTTTATAATAAAAACATAATTCTTCACATCTGTACAAAATTAATGTTTTCAGTTTATTAACTTGTCCGATTCCTGAGAGTTTGTAAAGATTGGACTTTAGACGATTGGGTAGCTGGCCATGGTTGCAATACCACACTGGTTGTTTTTGTTTCTGGTCATACGGATGTAACCTTCCTCACCCCATGTCTTACCCCAGCTGAAATAAATCAGAGCGAAGTGGTGAGAAAAAAAGTTATCTTATTTCTTCTTTTTTTATTAAACAAAAAGACTTCTAAATAGATTCACACTGAACAGAATGTAAATGTATCAATTTTGTACATAGTTAAAACAAAATATCAGGTTTTCCTAAGTCTTAAAAATGTGTAATTTGACAATGTTGTATGTAGGCCTACCTGTTCTTAACAATCCAGAAATCTTTTCCTCCCTCAGTGCCGTAACCAACTGCCAAGACACCGTGGTCCAACTGTGAGGTGCTGCAGGCTTTCTCATTGTAAATACCTCCAGAGTAGAGTTGGAAAGAGTTGTGGCTGGCGTCAATAGCAACACTGATGGGGCCAATCTGGAGGAATAAGAATCAAAGTTAAACACAGCAAACTAATGACACTTCAAAGTGAATGTATGTTGACAACTTTTATATGGGTATGAAATCATTAATAAGAATTACTTACGTTGGCAACAGCATCTTGCAGAGCATCTTCACTTCCACTGGTGACGTCCTTGAAAGATTTTTCAGTAGCACCAACACTGGCTGCCTTGAATCTGCATTTACGGTCCTGGATTAAAAAAATAACACCAGAATGTTACAATGTTCCATCACTATTAAACTACAAAACATCTAACATAATAGCAGACATTTGTCTTTGTGTACAAAACTGACCTCAGGTTTGTATGGGTAGCTCTCCTCTGTGTCAAGACCTTTGTTGTGAATGACGTATTGGAAAGCCTGGTCCATCAGACCACC
This sequence comes from Bulinus truncatus, assembly GCA_021962125.1. Taxonomy (NCBI): domain Eukaryota; kingdom Metazoa; phylum Mollusca; class Gastropoda; family Planorbidae; genus Bulinus; species Bulinus truncatus. The sequence continues at coordinate 2,061,473 of JAGDYQ010000128.1, read as the reverse complement.
ATTGCAGCCCTGGTTACCTGTGTAAACAATTGAAGTACACACTCATGAGATTGTGATATTGTAAAATATTAACACAATGCATTTTAATAAAAAACAACTCGTACTGAAACAATGAAATGGGAAAATTAAAGATTTAAAATAAAATTTTAATGAGCCAATCTGAGAAGTCTACTAACTAAAGCCGACTTCGCCATGAAGAAAGTGAATTATCAAGTGAAGAAAAAAAATGTCCATAAATAGCACAAGTTGGGATATTCAAATCATACTTCTACATTTGATGTATCCAAACGGAAAATTATGGGATAAAAGAGGCTGATATTAAATTAAAAATACGAGAAGTTATTAGATGTATCATAAATGGGCCTTTATATCTTGAAGTTAAAAGATGTATCATAAATAGGCCTTTATATCTTGAAGTTAAACGATGGATCATATATGTACCAGTATATCGTGACATTACGAAACAATTGTTCTGTACCGAATTTCTGTGAGCAGTCAACCAGGTTGGACTCTGAGAGGCTGACCAGTTTCTTGCTTGATTTGAAGTGTTGACCCTCCAGAGATCCAGTGGTAGAGAAAGCCCAGCATGAACCACACTGGCCCTGGTCCTTGATGTCTGTGACGTAGCCTTCTTTTCTCCAGTCCACTGAGGCGGGGAGAGCATCCTTCAACATTCCGCTGACAAAGTTGCCAGGATTGAGTTGTTTATTCACACGGAGACCGTTCATTGTTCTGACGAATTCATCGCGAGTCTTTAAAATTCAAGAAATACAATATGTGGTGACTTGTCCATATTTTAAAACTTTTAGTTTTTCACTCTAACATCGTATCACCCTTGCGGGTCATGTTAAATATCATCTTAAAAAAAATATAACAACAAATAACTTTAAAAAGTTTCCATAAAAATACACTAAAAATAATTATAAAAATTATGATTACAAAAAATATCTTAATAATTCTATATTATTTATTGCTACTTATCAAATAATGTGAAGACAAATATTTAGTTCAGTATATTGCAATCACCAACGCTTTTAATATTTAATAGCTCTTTGGCGACGTTATTCTATCGTTAACCCACCTTGTCGGCGTATTTGTTCTCCCCTAGGTAGTATGTATCTATAACCACCCCCCCCCCCCACACACACACACACCACCACCACCACTCTGCTCACCATGTCGGCGTATTTGTTCTCCCCCAGGTAGTAGGTCTCTAGTCCTTGGGCATAACGTTGGTTGTGTTCTTCAATGACCTTCAGATTACTTTCCCAGATGTATCGTCTGATGACGTCCTCGTCTCCATTGTAAGTTTTGTTGTGTTTGGCCTTGAAGATGAGCCAGTTGGCCTGAGTGCTGGCTGAGACCACAGCGATGGCGAGGGCGATAACTGCTAGTTTAAACATCTGGATAGATAATTGTACACAGAGTTATCTAACCTGAAGCTTTCAGTTTAGACAATGACCCCCCCTCAATAATGTATTGTAGAATGCATTGGTTTAGGATAGATTATAACCAGTGCTCGATTTAAGAAAAAACCAGTGCTGGGGATGAACAAAAATTTCTGCAGAGCCGAGGATAAATGTCTATGATTTCATCCCCGGCTGGGATATATTAGCTAAAGTAGAGCCGGGTATGATAGGTCTCAGTGCCGGGGATATCCCCGACATTCCCGGCGGTAAATCGAGCCCTGATTATAACTCGAGAACATGGAAAGAATAGTGTATACAGAGAGTTATCTAAAAATAGGGCTGTTGATTTGATGGATAAAATATAATTTAAAACTTGAAGATTAGATACACACAGAGTTATCTAACATACATTTACTTTTTCTTTCGATGCTATTGAATTATTCTTTGATTGTTGTCTTCAACACCAATCACAATCAACATAATCAACACAATCAAGTCTTAATGACACACATATCTAATTCTAAGACTGCATTCAATCAAGGTATTCACAATTTATGTGAAATTTTCTTCCATTCATTCGATGAAATTGTTTTACAGCAAAAGTTACAAAAATGTTAGTATGCCTGCTTAGTCCTTTATTAGTAGGATTTAAAATATTAAGCTTAGTTGTTATATTTTAATTCTTTAAACAAGTAAACTATATAAAATTATATCTAGCTCTGAAGGTTTTTTAAATTAACATTCTAGAAGAAAAAATAATAAAAAAAAATGTTTTAAAACTCTGCATACCTCTGGACTGGATCTGTGTTCCACTTCTGTAAAGTTGTTAGGCGAAGTTCATTGTTTATATACTTTTCTTTGTCATGTGTACAAGTGTCACGTGGTCTTGTGACGATCATATGGAGATAATCTATATTTAACGAAAACACTGATCATTAACAAAACAAAAAGTTACGCACTGTACTACGTACCGTAAAACACTTAAAATGACACCACTTTAAGTGTTTAATTTTTAAAAAACTATTAATTATATTTAGTAAATTAAAATACAGTCACTTTTTTACATTATGGGCTAGTACTAAACATTGAAGGTTTCTACTCAATATTATAGGCTACCACTGAATATTATAGTGGCTACCAGTGAACATTATAGGGCTACCACCGAACATTATAGGCTGCCACTGAACATTATAGGCTACCACTGAACATTATATGCTACTACTCGACATTATAGACTACTACTCAACATTGTAGACTACTACTCAACATTATAGGCTACTACTGAGAACTATTTATTATGCTTTTTTAATATGCTATTATTTGTTGCCTTTATGTGATAAGAAATGAATGCTTAATTAGCTTGATTTATAGCTTTATTTAACGTGTATTTACAGTATAAACATAATCCAAACCAAATAAAAAAAATATTTCTCTTATCAGGCTTGGCTGGCATGATTAGACTACTAAACATTATAATAATATGCAGAGTCATAATATGTAGGCTACTTTTAGCACTGGGAAAATTAAATTTTCCAGATTTTTTAATATCTTATTTTTACAACAGATGGAACATATTTTTTCATTATACGTAATGAACAGAATACGAATGCTTCCGTTGCACAGTATTATGAAATACCGCGCCATTCTGAAATTTGTCCGAGTTGAACCTGAATAGATGTTGAAAGGAATTAGAAGACAAATCTGAGTTGTTCTGCTCCAGTTGTTCTGCTCCAGTTGTTCTGCTCCAGTTGTTCTGCTTCAGTTGTTCTGCTCCAGTTGTTCTGCTCCAACCTACTCAAATATTTGACAGAAAACTGAGGGATTAACAATTATTTAAAATTGAATTTTTAAATCTGCATAATCTGGATTTTGTTTTTATACACTCAAGAACAGGCTTGCGGAGTCGGAGTCGAGGAGCCGGGAGCCGCTACTTTTTGCTGGAGCCGGAGCCGGAGTCGGAGCCGAAAAAATCTGGCTGCTCCACGGCTCCCAATTTTTTTTTTTACAGCAGAATTTTTTTTTAGCTTTAAAATTCCAAATTTGTTTGATTGTTTGCCTCCTACAATTTGAAATGTTGTCATTTTTACGAACGCCACATCAGTAACAGCGTTTAAATGATAGCGTGCGCGCACATCCCCAAAAGAAATCTTTAATGTGGAATCGTTTTGTGTTCGTTTTAATTCTTGTTTACCCTCCGAATTTTTTTTAATGGCATGTTATTTTGTTATACATAAAGTTAAAACAGTTTTTTTTCATAGAATAATTGTATCAATCATTTAAAATAAATTTTTACTACGACGACAAATAGAACGCGTCATTTCGTATTATTATTTGACAGCGAATTTGTAATAGACTAAAAACAAAATGGTCGCTTTCTGTATTTAACAATTTTATTATAAACAGAATAGCTGAAATAGAGTAGATAAATTTATAAGGCTGTGGCTATTCGGACCCGGGTCCCAATAAAGTCCGATTGTTATTCGGACCCGTGGTAAATATGCACTTAGCTTAGTTATATATAAACTATAGACGGAACCCGAAAAAATAATAATACAGAGTCCGCTTAGTGGAACCCTAGACACTGAGTAACGATTAAATCATACAATTCAAACAATTATCAAAAAATAAACAAAAAAACAATAATAAAGTTATATATATATATATATACATGGGCGTCGCTAGGAATTTCTCCAGACGGGGGCAAAAAAACACGATTTTTATTTTAACTGACAATGCTATACAGGTATATTTCTTAATTAAATCCAAGTTAAGTATGTCATTAATTATTTATATTGACATAAATAAATGTATTTGAAAATTCAAGCATTTTGACTACAAGCACAATCATGTTCCGATTTTAATTTAATTTTTTTTTTTTTTTTTGCATTTTGTACCTTGATTTGTCCGTCGAAAATGTTTTTTCCATTCAGGTTTTTTTTTTAATCTGCCAACTCTTGTTAGTTTATAATCGTCTGCCACTGAGTGAGTTTTTAAATTTATCCTAATTTAATATGAAAAGATGGATATCGGAAATTGTTGTACAGGCTCACTAAAACGAAAAGTAGAGCAATCGCGGGATTCTAAAAAGTGTGTGCAGCATCCGAATTATCATATGCATTGAGGACAACAGTACAAGTTCAACAGCCAGACACAACTGAAGAAACTATTTCTAATTTAATTGTCGCTGTCACTTCTTCATTTCCTAAATTGGATATAGGAAGGTATGTATTGACATACGACCTTTCAAATGAGTTGAAATCGCTGCAGATCCTCGATTGTTGGACCCCCTGATAAAAAGTATGATTTTTAAAGCTGACAGTGGTGGAAACAGAGGTTTTAGATATTTTTTAGTTATCAGAATATGCATCGTGGGTTGTACACTCGCAAATGTTAAAAGGTGCATTTTGCAAATTTTACTTGTTGTTTCCACAAAAAGTAATTCCAGGAGTTCAGGGAGGGGGGGGGCATTTGTCATCAAACCATGCACACAATTTAAATATTTCATCGAAGATGCACGTAGCTACATGCAAAGCACATAGCACAAAGGCTCTTATGGGTGCAAGCTAGCATTATTGGAAGCCAAAGCAGTTTCTATAGATGATCAGTTAAACTCATCATTTAGAAGACCAATTCAAGAAAATTGCAACAAACTGGGTCCCACTATTTCTACAACCCTTTTTTTTGCGACATGGATGATTTGGCACTTCGTGGAAAAGAATCACATTCTGGTAATTTTTACTACCTGTTAGAGTTTCGTGTTGAATCTGGAAATGAAGTTCTAGGTAATCATTTGTCAATTGGTTCTTGTAGTGCTAAGTGCATCTCGGCAACTACATAAAACACTATGATCGAATTTTGTGGGTCTATTGTGTGAAGACTTTGTTCGTGAAGTAAATAATTCAGTTGCGATTTCTGTACTTAGGTGCCGACGAGACAACATAATTTCAGGCATTTAGCAGATGTCACTTAGTGTTAGATTTGTCAAAGAACACCATTATTACAAATTCATTAGAATTGGGATTAGATATGACAAAGCTTGTTGGTCAAGGATAAGACGGATGTTCTACAATGGCAGGTAAAGAAGGAGAAGTCAAAGTAATAATTCAAAAAAAGACCCAAAAGTAGCATTGGTACATTGCAGTTTACATAAACTAAATCTTGTCGTGAACGATTTAAATAATCTGAATGCTGTACAAAACACAATAGGAAAAATTAAGTCAATAATAGTGTTTTTCTGAGAAATTAATCAGCGAAGAAAACTAATTCCAAATGTTCCTTTGCTACGTGAAACTAGATGAACACATAAATATAAAAGCTTTCAGAATTTCGCTGAAAATTTTACAGAAATTGTTAAACATCTGGAATATTTAGAACAATCAGGAAAAAGTAAGCAAATTGCACATCGGTTACTTTGTGCTTAAGAGGTTAAGGTTGGGGTACATTTGTTGTTTAATTAGTTATTATACAAAAAATATTCATCAAAGCTAAAAGCTGTGACCCAAAAATTACATTCAGTGCATTTAGATTTACTGGCAGTACAAAAATTTAGCACTCTGAGACAAGTAAAAACGTGGCAACGCTCAACAACTGGTGATGATCGTTTATCTGGTCTTTGTATGATGAGTATCCGTAGAAAAAGAATATCTCAAAACAAGGAAACAATGTAAAAAAATGTTATCAATCGATTTTGGACAAATACCAAAACGTTTGCAATGTTTGTTCCAGAATAAATAGTTTAAAATTACAATATTATTGCTGTATCAGTGCAATTTATAATTGTATACTTTATTTTATTAGTATAGTAACTGTTTGATACTGAAAGCATTCTTTTGAAAATTACAATAATGTAATAAGTTATACTAGCGGATATAATTCTTTTTTTATGTTTGATATATGTACATGTTCTTCAATGTAATAAACTTTCGGGAAATTTATCCAAAATGTGGGGGGGGGGGGGGCAAATGCCCCCTCCCTTGCGTCCCCTTGAATACGCCCATATATATATATATATATATATATATATATATATATATAGGTATGACTAAAATATAACCCTATATCCCCATATCATATTTGGTGGAGCTTTGTATCACAAATTAAGAAAATATGGGTAATTTATGTTTTGCATAAAAAAAGTTCACCCTCCAATCTACCCAAATATTTTAGAACGTAAAAATGTTCAAATTTTTCTATAAAAGTTTCACCATATCAAAAAAAGTGACATAAGAATAATACTGATAATTGTTACAATGTTACAATGTACATTTCTATTGTGCATTAGTTAAAATAAATTTAATGTTCAATTTTACAGTGAGGAGGAAAGTGGAAGAAAATCTTGCATAACTTTAATTGCACGCTCTGCACAGAAATTTGAATGCTACGTTGGTATAGGTGCTGGATCTGTGGATCAAAATGTCTTTAATGACTTCAAAGCCTTTGGAACTTGGTTACAAGCTTTTGATAAATATTAATGTCAGTAGGATTGAAGCACTTGGGAGAGAACCAGATGTCAGCCAATGAACCACTGATGCCAGCCAATGTACCACTGATGTCAGCCAATGTACCACTGATGTCAGCCAATGTACCACTGATGTCAGCCAATGTACCACTGATGTCAGCCAATGTACCACTGATGTCAGCCAATGTACCACTGATGCCAGCCAATGTACCACTGATGCCAGCCATTGTACCACTGATGCCATCCAATGTACAACTAATGATGCCAGCCAGTGTACCACTGATGATGCCAGCCAATGTACCACTGATGCCAGCCAATGTACCACTGATGATGCCAGCCAATGTACCACTGATGATGCCAGCCAATGTACAACTGATGCCAGCCAATGTACCACTGATGCCAGCCAATGTACCACTGATGATGCCAGCCAATGTACCACTGATGCCAGCCAATGTACCACTGATGATGCCAGCCAATGTACCACTGATGATGCCAGCCAATGTACCACTGATGCCAGCCAATGTACCACTGATGCCAGCCAATGTACCACTGATGATGCCAGCCAATGTACCACTGATGCCAGCCAATGTACCACTGATGATGTCAGCCAATGTACCACTGATGCCAGCCAATGTACCACTGATGTCAGCCAATGTACCACTGATGCCAGTCAATGTACCACTGATGCCAGCCAATGTACCACTGATGATGCCAGTCAATGTACCACTGATGATGCCAGCCAATGTACCACTGATGTCAGCCATTGTACCACTGATGATGCCAGTCAATGTACCACTGATGATGCCAGCCAATGTACCACTGATGGCCAGCCATTGTACCACTGATGCCAGCCAATGTACCACTGATGATGCCAGCCAATGTACCACTGATGATGCCAGCCAATGTACCACTGATGCCAGCCAATGTACCACTGATGATGCCAGCCAATGTACCACTGATGCCAGCCAATGTACCACAGATGATGCCAGCAAATGTACCACTGATGCCAGCCAATGTACCACTGATGCCAGCCAATGTACCACTGATGCCAGCCAATGTACCACTGATTCCAGCCAATGTACCACTGATGTCAGGCAATGTACCACTTATGTCAGCCAATGTACCATTGATGCCAGTCATTGTACCACTGATGCCAGCCAATGTACCACTGTTGATGCCAGCCAATGTACCATTGATGCCAGCCAATGTACCACTGATGATGCCAGCCAATGTACCACTGATGATGCCAGCCAATGTTCCACTGATGCTAGCCAATGTACCACTGATGATGCCTGCCAATGTACCACTGATGATGCCAGCCAATGTACCATTGATGATGCCAGCCAATGTACCACTGATGATGCCAGCCAATGTACCACTGATGTCAGCCAATGTGCCACTGATGCCAGCCAATGTACCACTGATGTCAGCCAATGTACCACTGATGAAATCATATGCTGCCTTAGTCGTGTTTTTTTTTTAATTATTTTTTTTTCTTCTTTTTTTTAAATTTTTTTTTACGCCACCATTGCCAGCATGATAGGGTGTAGTGTGCCTACCACACCAGCATTGTTGGTGGCGCTGATGCACATCTGCCATCCCTACAGTGCGGCGGGGTGAGTCTGCCCGCTATCATCTGCCGGGATGGCAGTAAATAGGGTTTTATGACTTGCCCAAACTGCTTTTTGTATAATATATTTTTTATAATGGTATGCGAGGTCAACTTGATTGGAAACAGAAACTAAGGACTATTTTTTCTTCTTTACTTTTTTTTAAAATGTTATCGACAACGTTTTCCCATGGTACATCATGTCGTAGCATAATCATACACACTTCAAGTATCATCTTAAACTACTTAAAATACGAACATGTCATATTCATAAAACACATAGGCTTTTATTTAGTAATTTAACGTTCTTCAGTTTGTCATCAATAGTATAACTAGACTATAAACACCATTTATGATCTGGCCTACCATACAAATACTCTCCACATCTCCTGATCCATGACTGTGCGACTCCACATCTCCTGATCCATGACTGTACCACTCCACTATCTCCTGATCCACGACTGTACCACTCCACTATCTCCCTCCAATGACTTACAGCATTTTCAACAATCTTGCCATCAGTATTGTATCAAACAATTTTTGCCATCAGTATTGTATCACACAATTGTTGCCATCAGTATTGTATCAAACAATTGTTGCCATCAGTATTGTATCAAACAATTGTTGCCATCAGTATTGTATCAAACAATTGTTGCCATCAGTATTGTATCAAACAATTGTTGCCATCAGTATTGTATCACACAATTGTTGCCATCAGTATTGTATCACACAATTGTTGCCATCAGTATTGTATCACACAATTGTTGCCATCAGTATTGTATCAAACAATTGTTGCCATCAGTATTCTATCAAACAATTGTTGCCATCAGTATTGTATCAAACAATTGTTGCCATCAGTACTGTATTAAACAATTGTTGCCATTAGTATTGTATCACACAATTGTTGCCATCAGTACTGTATTAAACAATTGTTGCCATCAGTATTGTATCAAACTATTGTTGCCATCAGTACTGTATTAAACAATTGTTGCCATCAGTATTGTATCAAACAACTGTTGCCATCAGTACTGTATTAAACAATTGTTGCCATTAGTATTGTATAACACAATTGTTGCCATCAGTATTGTATCACACACTGGTTTCCCTACGTGGGTGTCACAACCAACAGAGTGTATGGAGAAATCTAAATGTTAAGAAGACAATTGAAAGATTTCGGTTTTTTGTTTTCACTTTTCGAAATTTACTTACCGTGTTTCCTTGACCTTGTCATTGTTTCCTTGACTATTACCTTGTCATTGTTTCCTTGACTATTACCTTGTCATTGTTTCCTTGACTATTACCTTGTCATTGTTTCCTTGACTATTACCTTGTCATTGTTTCCTTGACTATTACCTTGTCATTGTTTCCTTGACTATTACCTTGTCATTGTTTCCTTGACTATTACCTTGTCATTGTTTCCTTGTCTATTACCTTGTCATTGTTTCCTTGACTATTACCTTGTCATTGTTTCCTTGACTATTACCTTGTCATTGTTTCCTTGACTATTACCTTGTCATTGTTTCCTTGACTATTACCTTGTCATTGTTTCCTTGACTATTACCTTGTCATTGTTTCCTTGACTATTACCTTGTCATTGTTTACTAAAAACTTTTCGTAAAACTGTCGTTTAAATATCTTAAATGAACAATGGAGTTAATTAATATTTAATGTTATATAAATAGATGACATTTAAAAAGACTTACAGAATTACACGAATTTAGAACTGATAACTTAGAAAGTATTTTATTGATAACTTAGAAAGTATTCTATTGATAACTTAGAAAGTATTCTATTGATAAATTAGAAAGTATTCTATTGATAAATTAGAAAGTATTCTATTGATAACTTAGAAAGTATTCTACTTAAAAAAATCTTTTCTGAATAGAAATGTTGCCGCCCCTCAATAGTTGCCGCCTGAGAGTTTTGCACCCGCCTCACTATAGTAAGCTGCTGCTGGTATCTCTGGTGGTGAGCTAAAGTTGGTGTAGTTATGTACGTAACAGTCATTAAATTAAAAAAATTATTTTAAGTAAGCCTACATCTGAATTTTATAGCTATGGATGTCAAAATTTTAATTATTGAATTTATCAGCATGACTAAACATGGCCTTTACTATTGGAATTATTAACATCACTAAACATGGCTTTTAGTGTTGGAATTATCAGCATGACTAGACGTGGCCTTTATTATTGGAATAATCATCATCAGTAAACATGGCCTTTAGTATTGGAATTATCCGCATCAATAAACATGGCCTTTAGTAATAGAATTATCCGCATCAATAAACAGGGCCTTTAGTATTGGAATTATCAGCATTCCAGCATCAGTAAACATGACATTTGTATTTGCGTTCATTTTTTGTTCATCACCTTCTAAAATAGGCTTTGAGCACAACATTAACTAATACTCTCTGTAAAAATAATTCTTTTCACTATATATTCACTATATATTCACTAAATATTCACTATATATTCACTATATATTCACTAAATATTCACTATATATTCCCTATATATTCACTAAATATTTTTATATATTCACTAAATATTCACTATATATTCACTAAATATTCACTAAATATTCACTATATATGCACTATATATTCAACATATATTCACTAAACATTCATTAAATATTCACTATATATTCACTATATATTCACTAAATATTCATTATGATATCAACAAATCTTTGACTCATTTTTTTATCAACATTTTTTTAAATATTTAATTTCTCTTGTTAAATTAACTGGAGATCCTCTTTAAAGATTTGTTTTAGTCTAAACAGTATGATGTCACTCAATGCATAGGCCGAATTATTTTCTACATTATTTTTTTATTATGAAAAGTAAATGAACAAAACTTGATTTCATAATATTCTTTTTTTTTGGTAGAAAAGTTTTTGTGAAATCTGTTGAGTGAGCAATGTGTCTTTGCAATATTCTAATGTTTATCTCTTTTAATATTTAATTTCTTCCGAGCTTATTTCAACATTTTTTTTAAATATTTAAATATTACACATGTCTGTGATTTTAATTTAATTTACAGCTAGTGTAAAATATATAGATTCTATGTATTGTCGTCAATGGAATTGTACAATCAATCCTTTCTTAGGTGTTTGGTTTGCGGCTTATTCTGAAATCAGCTACTTTAGTTTTACCAGTCAATGGGTGATAACAAGAGTTGTGGTTTGGCGATGTTGAATTTGAAATTATTGTTATGTTACATTTTTATTGAGACAGGCATTAAGAGTACATATTGGTACTACAGTACAATGACTAGGACACAGTACATCAACGCTAGCTAGAGAGAGACACAACCAATTTGATCTCGCGGACTCTAGAGACAAAGTCTCAGTGCGCAGTTATCACTGAGAGAGAGAGAGAGAGAGAGAGAGAGGAGAGAGAGAGAGAGAGAGAGAGAGAGAGAGAGAGAGAGAGAGAGAGAGAGAGAGAGAGAGAGAGAGAGAGCTATTAGTGGTCGCAATGCAAACCACTTAAAAAAACCCTGGTATTTTCGATATTGAAGTTTTTCGAATGATGTAATGTCGATTTATTAAAATAAGAATTATTGTCCGACAACTGAGACTAAAACTAACGATTTGTTAGGTCCAGAATAGACGAAATCATTGGTTCACATGGAACTATATTTTATATTAAAATACAGACGATTTTCCAAACTCACCCATTCATCCAATCACAAAGTGTCCGAGACAATCTCTTCTTTAAGCGTACATGGCTTATTTATTAAAAGTTTCACAATGTCCCTGTGTATAATGACCAATATTTTATTGGATTAGTAGATGTAGGCAAATTGTAGCTACATTATTTTATTAGATTAGTAGATTAGGCAAATTGTAGCTACATTATTTTATTGGATTAGTAGATGTAGGCAAATTTTAGCTACATTATTTTATTGGATTAGTAGATGTAGGCAAATTGTAGCTACATTATTTTATGTTACGCATTTGGTAATTAGAAATATTAAAAAAATGATCGGAAGATCTTCTATAGCCGCCACACGAGAAACAGTTTCTGCTAAGCTGTGAGTACTTTGAATAAAAATCTGCTAATTTGATATCTTAGAAATTCTTCAGTTTGGACGGAAGTTTAAAAATAGAGGCCAAAGAAATCACAGCATTGGAAATGCCACAAATGACAATATCTTTCAAGATTGTGGAATGTGTGGAACGGGTGGAATGTGTGGAACGGATGGAATGTGCGGAACGGGTGGAATTTGTGGAACGGGTGGAATGTGTGGAACGGACGAAATGTGTGGAACGGACGAAATGTGTGGAACGGACGGAATGTGTGGAACGGGTGGAATGTGTGGAACGGACGGAATGTGTGGAACGGGTGGAATGTGTGGAACGGACGGAATGTGTGGAACGGATGAAATGTGTGGAACGTACGGAATATGTGGAACGGACGGAATGTGTGGAACGGGCGGAATGTGTGGAACGGGCGGAATGTGTGGAACGGACGGAATGTGTGGAACGGGTGGAATGTGTGGAACGGACGGAATGTGTGGAACGGATGAAATGTGTGGAACGGATGGAATGTGTGGAACGGGTGGAATGTGTGGATCGGGTGGAATGTGTGGAACGGGTGGAATGTGTGGAACGGACGGAATGTGTGGAACGGATGGAAACACTGACGTACAATCTTAAAATTCACCAGTTTCGCTCTTACTTCCGACTAGCTCCAGAAGAGCTGTATTTTCTTGGTCACTTCAACACCTTTGTGCTAAAAGGTCAGTTTGTTGTCGTGATTGTAATGATCGTTATCTTGGCATGTGAGAAGTGGTGGTTGTATGATGTTGTATGTGGTTGTATGAGGTTGTATTTGGTTATATATTTATACCGCTCACTTTCCAGCATCAATAAAAGAAAAACACAGATGCGAGCAATGTATTTTCAACAACTTTATTGAGCGACTCTGTACAACTTTATTGAGTAACTGCAAGACGTTTTTAAACAACTCTGTACAAATTTATTGAGTAACTGCATGACGTTTTTAAACAACTCTGTACAAATTTATTGAGTAACTGCATGACGTTTTTAAACAACTCTGTACAACTTTTATACAAAATGCACACATGAAATCCATTGCTCTTTAATCTTCTACAACTCGCAGCTACCTAAGAAACTCCCTACTGACAATATCTGATCACTGTCTTTGTATGGTAAACTCTCTACTGACAAAATCTGCTCACTATCTTTGTCTGGTACCGGACATCAACTCACACATCTACAACGTATATACAGTCACTCTTACCAGGCTATCAGTCTATGACGTTACTAATAAGTAATTACAAGACCAGAGGTAAAATTTGGTCTCTGCAGTAAGTATTTAATAAACAACAGACTATCTTTGATAAGACCACATTGAATTAGCGCAGATTTGCCGTCACACAATGCACCCCCCCCCATCCATTCACTTATTTGCCTTGATATTAAGCCGAATGACATTTCACGTAGATAATAACAATCGGGACTAGTAGATAATAACAATCGGGACTAGTAGATAATAACAATTGGGACTAGTAGATAATAACAATCGGGACTAGTAGATAATAACAATCGGGACTAGTAGATAATAACAATGGGGACTAGTAGATAATAACAATCGGGACTAGTCCGGATAAAGGATTCATACAATGGACATTTCCAAAATTAAAGTCACGAACTCCATGTGTCTGGCCACACCCATAGATCATATCACTTATATAGTGCAGATGTTATGTCACGCCATATGACATTTGACCTTTTTAGTCTTTGCAATACGATTACAACCGATTACAGAACCACGATGGAGTGTGTATTTTAATTATGTCAACTGGCTAACTAATAAGTAATAACTATGCAGACTAATGCTTTCCAGGTTGATGTTAAGTAATACCTATTGAGCTAAAATATTGAATATGACAGTGAATCTTTAACTCTGTTGAGCTACTATTTGCATCAATATTTCGACAAAGTTTTCGAAAATTAAAAACACATTTGTGAGATGTTGTGAATCGTTGACTCCAACAGCATATCTTGTAGTTATGAAGTATATTAATTGAAAGCAATTAATACTTGACAAATAATATGATAAATTATTTTTTATTAAAAAAATTGTATGACATAAACAATAAAAACATGTAATTCATCACAGCTGTATATCTAAATGTTATTAGTACTTAAACTTGTCCGTTTGAAGTCGTCATAGTTTGTATTGTCATGAGAGTTTGTAAAGATTGGACCTTAGACGATTGGGTAGCTGGCCATGGTGGCAATACCACACTGGTTGTTTTTGTTTCTGGTCATACGGATGTAACCTTCCTCACCCCAGGTCTTACCCCAGCTGAAATAAATCAAAACGAAATGGTGAGAAAAAAGTTATCTTATTTCTTCTTTTTCTATTTCAATAAAATGGTGATTGCTAACTCAGACTATATCTAAATTACTGAAAAACAAATCTATCAGGTTTTACAAAATCATTCAAATTTTTAAATTAACAACGTTGTATGTACCTGTTCTTAACAATCCAGAAATCTTTTCCTCCCTCAGTGCCGTAACCAACTGCCAAGACACCGTGGTCCAACTGTGAGGTGCTGCAGGCTTTCTCATTGTAAATACCTCCAGAGTAGAGTTGGAAAGAGTTGTGGCTGGCGTCAATAGCAACACTGATGGGGCCAATCTGGAGGAATAAGAATCAAAGTTAAAAACACAGCAAACTAGTGACACTTCAAAGTGAATGTATGTTGACAACTTTTATATGGGTATGAAATCATTAATAAGAATTACTTACGTTGGCAACAGCATCTTGCAGAGCATCTTCACTTCCACTGGTGACGTCCTTGAAAGATTTTTCAGTAGCACCAACACTGGCTGCCTTGAATCTGCATTTACGGTCCTGGATTAAAAAAATAACACCAGAATGTTACAATGTTCAATCACTATTAAACTACAAAACATCTAACATAATAGCAGACATTTGTCTTTGTGTACAAAACTGACCTCAGGTTTGTATGGGTAGCTCTCCTCTGTGTCAAGACCTTTGTTGTGAATGACGTATTGGAAAGCCTGGTCCATCAGACCACCATTGCAGCCCTGGTTACCTGTGTAAACAATTGAAGTACACACTCATGAGATTGTGATATTGTAAAATATTAACACAATGCATTTTAATAAAAACAACTCGTACAGAAACAATGAAATGGGAAAATTAAAGATTTAAAATAAAATTTTAATGAGCCAATCTGAGAAGTCTACAAACTAAAGCCGAATTCGCCATGAAGAAAGTGAATTATCAAGTGAAGAAAAAAAATGTCCATAAATAGCACAAGTTGGGATATTCAAATCATACTTCTACATTTGATGTATCCAAACGGAAAATTATGGGATAAAAGAGGCTGATATTAAATTAAAAATACGAGAAGTTATTAGATGTATCATAAATGGGCCTTTATATCTTGAAGTTAAAAGATGTATCATAAATAGGCCTTTATATCTTGAAGTTAAACGATGGATCATATATGTACCAGTATATCGTGACATTACGAAACAATTGTTCTGTACCGAATTTCTGTGAGCAGTCAACCAGGTTGGACTCTGAGAGGCTGACCAGTTTCTTGCTTGATTTGAAGTGTTGACCCTCCAGAGATCCAGTGGTAGAGAAAGCCCAGCATGAACCACACTGGCCCTGGTCCTTGATGTCTGTGACGTAGCCTTCTTTTCTCCAGTCCACTGAGGCGGGGAGAGCATCCTTCAACATTCCGCTGACAAAGTTGCCAGGATTGAGTTGTCTATTCACACGGAGACCGTTCATTGTTCTGACGAATTCATCGCGAGTCTTTAAAATTCAAGAAATACAATATCAAATTTACTCGTCCAAAGTACACATTTTAGTTTTAAAACCGGACTAAGTTGATTTACTAAAATTAAGGAAGGTAATTGTTAACTAGGTGTATCTGAAATAAAAATAACTTCTAAAATCTAATTTTAATATGTTAAAATAGGTCAATTACGTTTGGTGATAAAGTTAATGATGTTCGATGCGAACAAAACAACCATTAATCACTTGAATGCACTGTATTCTGCCATTTTGATTTTCAATTTAAAAATGTACAATAAATGATCCCGTGTAATATTGCAATAAAATATAGTGTGATATTGTTTGATTTAATGTAATATTGTTTGATTTAGTGTGATATTGTTTGATTTAATGTAATATTGTTTGATTTAGTGTGATATTGTTTGATTTAATGTAATATTGTTTGATTTAGTGTGATATTGTTTGATTTAGTGTGATATTGTTTGATTTAGTGTGATATTGTTTGATTTATTGTGATATTGTTTGATTTAGTGTGATATTGTTTGATTTAGTGTGATATAGTTTGATTTACTGTGATATTGTTTGATTTAATGTAATATTCTTTGATATGGTGTGATTTGGTGTACTCTTTTTTCACACAACGAACTTACGAATATTGAGTTTATCTTTTAAAAAATTCCTAGTAAATAACCAAACCCTCAAATGGTCACAAACAATTTACATTTATATTCCATTTCGTTAGTTTTTTTTCTAAACTAAAACAAAAACATTTTGTCAAGTTTTGATGAAGTATGACTTTATTACCCCCTCGACTTACCATGTCGGCGTATTTGTTCTCCCCCAGGTAGTATGTATCTATAACCCCCCCACACACACACACCACCACCACCACCACTCTGCTCACCATGTCGGCGTATTTGTTCTCCCCCAGGTAGTAGGTCTCTAGTCCTTGGGCATAACGTTGGTTGTGTTCTTCAATGACCTTCAGATTACTTTCCCAGATGTATCGTCTGATGACGTCCTCGTCTCCATTGTAAGTTTTGTTGTGTTTGGCCTTGAAGATTAGCCAGTTGGCCTGAGTGCTGGCTGAGACCACAGCGATGGCGAGGGCGATAACTGCTAGTTTGAACATCTGGAGAGATAATTGTACACAGAGTTATCTAACCTGAAGCTGTCAGTTTATTCATATGTTTTGGATAGATTATAACTCGAGAACGTGGAAAGAATATTGTACACAGAGAGTTATCTAACTTGAATCTGCTGATTTTAACAACTGTTTCGGTACTTATAATACATAATTAACTAAGACTCCCAGTTTAAACATATTTTGAAGACATAGTACATAAGTATCTAGGATTGCCACTGTAAACATCTGTTGTAGATATAATACTTTAAGTACAAATATGTAACAATGAACCTCTTAACCGGCGTACCATGATTCACTGGTGTTCTTTTGAGCGATTTTAAGTGTTCCGTGAAAAACTACTCTACAATTATCAAATATTTCAAGAATTCAAGTGAGGCCAACCACACCTCGTATACTGGTCGCTCTTGATTGTAACTATTGCCAGCATTCACCTTGTTTTAATTGCGCTCTTGATTATTTTCAAGCTAAGTTCCGGGGAAAATAATGAAAACCTCAAAAATTTGTTTAACACGGACAAAAATATCTTAATTAAAAACACTTCAAAATACAAACAAACAAACAAACATAATCGAACAAACAACAAGAATAATCAATTCATCCCAAGAACCATTAATACAACCAAGCGCAGTTAACTTCAACACAAATGGTGGAGACAATCGAATGAAAGAACCTAGACAGAGTTATCTAACCTACAATTATTTCCATTGGTTAGTATATAACGTATTTCCTGATAAGAAGACTTGTGTTGATCTTTTGTTTTTCCGTAGTTGTAGTCATTAACCAAGTGTCACGCACAAATTGTACAACTGGACTCCTTTTCAAATCATTCAGACTTTAAAACATCTCACATGAAGTTTTTATTATAAGCCTATGCGTCGAATGACTGAGTACATAATTATGTTAGAAATTGAATAGTATTTTTTACGGTAATGGGTATCCTTATGGATTTTACACTTAAATGACATTTTTTAAAGGCACACAACATGTAAATTAGTCATAAGTGTTAATTATGACTTCTGTAATCAGTCACAAGTGTAATTTCTAGCTTACATCATTTGGCATTTATTCTAACTTGTAATAAATACTCCATGTTTAAGTTCTACCTTCACATATTTTGATTGGCTGTAGATTTCTTTTATTGAACAAATAAGTAAACAAACAATATTTACAAACAAAACAACTTGCAGTTTTTTTAAGCAGCATTTAGTAGGCCTTTATGTGCCTATAATATACACAGAATCACTTAATGAGATTTGTGCCTATAATCTACACATAATTACGTAATTTTGCTTCTTATAAGCTGGCATCATCTCTGAAAATGTTATTAGCAATGCTTACCTTTGGACTGGATACAAGTTCCACTTCTGTGAAGTTGTAGGGTTCAACTCACTGTTTATATACTTGTGTTTGTTGATCATGTGAAGGCCTGTCACGTGGTCTTGTGACAATCATGTGGAGATAATCTCTATCTCACAAAGTAACTTTTTTTAAAACACTATTAGAACAATGAGCAGACGATTCGTACCGTAATACTCTTAAATGACACCTTTTTATTTAAAAAAAGCTTGACTTTAATGATATTAATGTTTTCAATTGTTTGAATTATTTTTATTATATACTGGTCAATGACCACAGGTCATCGTTTTGATGAAATATATTTGGTCGGTATACTTAACTTCCATTATTTAAATGTATTTATTCTACAGGGAGATTCACATTATAAATAAAATAACAGCATTAAAGTGGTATTTACAGTATCAACTTATCACATCAAGGAGAAAATATGTTTTCCTTATCAGGCTAATGTTGGATAGATTAGACAAATTCAAATGTATTATAATATACAGAGTCATTTAATACGAGAATTGAGAAACTGACATTTTCCATAAGTTCGTTTCTTTCTATTTTTACTGCTATAAATTGACCTTAATCATAGGATTTTCTTCTTGTCATAGACAATCACCCAATCACTCAATCACTCAATCACATTCGATAGTTGTTGTAAATATAATTGAGAGTGTAAAATGTCCGTGGAGTTACTTCATGTCTCAAAGTCTGTGTCTCAGCGCAAGTTGCTTCAGTTTTCAGGAAAAGTCAAAACTTGGAACAATTTAATTTGGATTTAAACATCTTCCCAAATGTTATAGGCATGTAATTACATAAATCAAAGATTCCGTTTACTTACAGCCTCTGAGGGCCAGTCATATCAAACGAAGTGTATACATTCAACTGTTGCGCCATACCATATGTAGCGATTGTGTTGTTAGTACAATACCCAGCAGCCTTTACTTCCACAATTTATGCCAGGTTCTCATTTAAAGTCAGGTTCTCTCTCTCTCTCTCCTTCCCTCCCTCCCCCCCCCTCTCTCTCTCTCTCCCTTCTCTATATGATATCAGAACCCAACTTATGGAAATGTCCAAATAGACGATCGCCTAAAGCTCCACTACCACTGATAAGTTATTAAAATATTAAAAGATTTCCAAAGTGATAAATTAACATCCATTATTTTAGTCATTAAAGTATCATCAAATATATAGTGATTATAATGTAGTTATGTAGTTAGAAACAGAAATAGGGGTTTCGTAATATAATTTTACCTAAACCTGCTAAGACCCTCATAATTCTAAAAACTCCCCTGCTGCCGCTCAAGTAGCTTTAATGACCTTGTTGTGTCCCCATGGTCACTGCATCTCATCCACCTTTATGTTGGGGGACCAGAAGTGACCGACATAGCTGATTGTAACCTGTCACCTGTAATTTGGAAACACTACCCGGGAGTTTTATGAATCTTTCTAATCTAATTGTGGATTTAACATTTTGTATCCATCCATTAAAAGAATATTCAAAAGTAACGGAAATCAGATATGTAGAGGACAACTTGAGATACAGGCGCTGTTTTGGCGATTTATCATGTTGAAGTCCATACTGGTAACATTGATTTCAATACTGTATACACGTCTTCCCCACGTACTCATGTGTCTATAGGAAGTGTCTAGGTCAGAACCCAGACGATAAAGTAAGTTATCAGAATGTTAGTAAATAATATCAGTGGCTTTTTGTATCTATATGGGTCAAAGGCTACAAGGTCGGTAAGAAATGTCAATTGACGTGCAACGTCATTATGAATATTTAACAAAGCAATGTTTGTGACGTCAAATAAGATGACATTGTACATTTTGAATTTCTTCCATGGACCAGTGCTGAATGTTCCATTAATTAGACCTGAGGTGGAGATGTGATGATATTTTTGGGGGGCTTATGGAGTATTTAGTAATAAAAATATTTACTAAATTAAATCAAACTGATTACTACAAATGTAGCTCACCAACCAAACCGTCATTTTCTCTTTGTTTATTTTATTTTAATCATCTAATTTACATTTATATATTTTTTAAAATTAAAATGGTGCCGGAAACAGAACGAAACAAACTCCAATTGTGTGTAAAATGGCCGCCTCAGTAATACTGCAATTAAAAAAATAAAAGAGTAGTTTAAAATCACTATCTGTGTGTATGTTTATTGCCATGTCTCTACGATCTGTGTGTATGTTTATTGCCATGTCCCATGTCTCTACGATCTGTGTGTATGTTTATTGCCATGTCCCATGTCTCTACGATCTCTGTGTATGTTTATTGCCATGTCTCTACGATCTGTGTGTATGTTTATTGACATGTCTCTACGATCTGTGTGTATGTTTATTGCCATGTCTCTACGATCTGTGTGAATGTTTATTGCAATGTCTCTACGATCTGTGTGCATGTTTATTGCCATGTCCCATGTCTCTACGATCTGTGTGTATGTTTATTGCCATGTCTCTACGATCTGTGTGTATGTTTATTGCCATGTCCCAGGTCTCTACGATCTCTGTGTATGTTTATTGCCATGTTCCATGTCTCTACGATCTGTGTGTATGTTTATTGCCATGTCTCTACGATCTGTGTGTATGTTTATTGCCATGTCTCTACGATCTGTGTGTATGTTTATTGACATGTCTCTACGATCTGTGTTTAAAGTTCAGACAGACTAAATAATTAGCCATTTTACAAAGATAACGTGCCGACATTTAATAATAGTGTGCTATATAATCTATATTTATTAAAAGTATTAATACTAACAATGGTATATCAAAGTTATCGCTTTAATTCGGTTTATTTCATGGAAGTATTTAGTAGCCGTAGTAGTTCTTTGTTTCTTAATTTCACCTTTAGTTATCTCACTTATCGAATATTTACTTAGTCAACGTAATATTACCATGACAACGTCTGATATTTTTGCGCCAAAACCAATTAACGACAGCTCTGGACAGTTACACACACACACACACACACACTAACTATTGTGCTCTTATATGTGTATGTATATATATATATATATATATATATATATATATAATTCCATGTTGCTAAGACAATTTAACAAGGATTCAATGGGAGTGTTTGCTTTCTGTCACCATTTACAATGTGGGTCTAGTGGCCGAGTGGTGTAGATCAGTGGTCCCCAACCTTTTTATTGCCGCGGACCGGTCGACGTCTGATAATTTCACCGTGGCCCGATTGTTGATTAGACGACCACACCGATTTCGGTTAACCTCTCATGTATAGAAAGGCGCACTATCCTATAGAAATACGCTTTATTAGATAAAAAGGAAATCTACTTAATAAAAGGCAAGTGTGTGTTTCTGTTCCACAAATGGTATTTGACAAAGTAATAGGAATGGGAACGCCGTCGCTATAAATAAAAATCCTCTATGACGTCATTTCCCGATGGTACTTTTTTTATTTACCTACTAATAAAGCCGAATTGAACTTGCACGCGTGTGCTGTATCGTGCCACATCAACTTGCCTTTGTGCCGCAGAATCATATATAATAAAAAGGAAAGTGTGTGTTATCTGTTCCACCAATAGTATTTGAAAAGTAATCAAGGTATGGGAAAGACGTCGCTATAAATAATCATTTCCCGATGTTACAATTTGTTTTTATTTTCCTACTAATAAAGCCGAATTGAACTTGCGCGCGGGTGCTGTATCGTGCCACATCAACTTGCCTTTGTGCTGCAGAATGGCATATTAAAGTAGTTATTTTTGTCTGTCTGTCTGTCTGTCCGTCATCACCCTAGATCTCAACAACCATGAGTCCTAGACCCATGATGTATATATCATTTTGTAGGTCTTGGCCTGCCATGTGTGCAGCAAAAGTTCATTTCGCGATCTGACCTCTGAGGGCCGTAAAAGGGGGCTTATAAAGTACCGTTTTTTACTATATAAGCTATATTAACAAAGGAGCGCCCTATATCTCAGCAACCATAAGTCCTAGACCCATGATGTATATATCATTTTGTAGGTCTTGGCCTGCCATGTGTACATCATTTCGCGATAGGACCTCTGAGGGCTGGGCTTCAGGGCTCCGAAGGGGCTTATATATTATATATATATAGCCCCATTCTACACCTTGTACGTTCAATAACCCATTCATTTGGTGCGAAATACTGCAGCACGTAGTTTTACCAAGATTTATTAAGAAACTCATCAAATGAAATAGTAAGCTTGTGTTCTGAGTTTAATTGAAAGTATCAGAGCTATGCAACAATTGACGGAGTTTTCGGACGATTAAATGACTACAATTTCGAATGTTTTCAATTATGAGTCCTATTTCAGTAACCACAAACCACTTGTAGTTAGATTTAAGAGAAAATATTTTTTTTCAAATATAAAGAAACGTCTTTATAATATTTTTTTACAGATATATGCATTACACAATTGAATTTATAAACATTTCCAAAATTTACAAATATTTACTGAAAGCTAACAAACGTACTGATACATATCATGAAAATGCGCTAACACGTCCTGTGTCCAGAATGGAACAGGCTTAATTGCTTGTTTAATTTTCAATTCATTTTTGTAAAACTTTTTTTTAATGCTTCATTTTGATTATAATATTGAGAGAATTAAGGGTGAAACGTATCGGGTGACATAAATTAGCACCCTATTTCTTTATCTAATGGTGTTTGGTTTGGTTTGATTGGTTGGTTTGCTTTGGTTGATTTGGTTGATTGATTTGGTTGGTTGGTTTAATTCGTTGGTTTGGTTAGTTGGTTTGGTTGGTTGATCAGTTGGTTTGGTTGGTTAGCATTGACGGGTAAAACGTCATTTGTGAACGATGTGGCAGTGACGGTTTTGGCTTGGTTGGTTAGGTTGCTTGGATTGATTGGCTCGGTTGGTTTGTTTGGTTGATTGGTTAGTTCGTTTGGTTAGTTGGTTTGGTTGGTTGTTTGGTTTGATTGGTTGGTTGTTTGGTTTGGTTTGGTTGGTAAGCTTTGACGGGTAAAACGTAATTTGTGACGTATGAAATGTAGGTAATTTCTGCACAAAGTAAATCTACTTAATAAAAGGCAAGTGTATGTTTCTGTCCCACCAATGGTATTTGAAAAAGTAAAGATGTGACTTGCTTCCGACCTAACCGGTCACGTAACTTGCTATCGACCCGGAAGAGGAATAAAAACCCCACGAAATATAGTCGCAAATAAAATATAAAATTCCGCCCGTCGTTCGACGGGCTTAAAACACTTATTTAATAAAATGGTATTTTAAAGAAAATATTTAATAAAATTGTATTTTTAAGTAAAAATTAAATAAATTGGTATTTTAAAGTAAATATTTAATAAAATGAGGGAACAAAAAACTTAATTGGTTGATCGGTTGGTTTGGTTGGTTGATCGGTTGGTTTGGTTGGTTAACGTTGACGGGTAAAACGTAATTTGTGAACGATGTGGCAGTGACGGTTTTGGCTTGGTTGGTTAGGTTGCTTGGATTGATTGGCTCGGTTGGTTTGTTTGCTTGATTGGTTAGCTGGTTTGGTTAGTTGGTTTGGTTTGTGGTTTGGTTTGATTGGTTGGTTCAGTTGGTTTGTTTTGGTTGGTTGTTTGGTTTGGTTTGGTTGGTTAGCGTTGACGGGTAAAACGTAATTTGTGACGTATGAAATGTAGGTCATTTCTGCACATTAGGAAGGTGGCATAAATCAGCACCTAATTAACTTAATTAATCGTATTTAAAATTCAGTAGTTAAATTTGTTAGAAAGGGGTTTCTGATTACACCTAGATTTCCCGGGCATCGTCGGGATTAATTTCTATATATAATACATTTATTTAATAAAATAGTATTTTAAAGTAAATATTAAATAAAATGTTATTTTTTAGTAATTATTTAATTAAATGAGGGAACAAAAAATCTTAATTTAAACGTTAGTGATTCTATCAGTAAGCAGACTGTTTGTAGTTTGAGTTGCCGTTCATTACTCGCTCACAATTGTTTTGTGGTTGATGACATCTGAGTTTAATTGGTTTTTGACAGCTGAGTTTAACTGTATTGAAAAATGGACGAGCCTTGCTGTTCAAGAAATGACCGTCTGTTATCTATTGTGATTCTGTATTAAGATAAACTGGGAAGGCTATTTTGTTTTTGTGCGCACATTATTTCAAACATTTTTATAAAAAGTAGAAAATTCCACCCGTTGTTCGACGGGCTAAAATACTTGTAATTTAATGTTTCTTGGGCGGCCCATTACCTTCTGATCCACGGACCGGTACCATCTGTTCCACGGACCGGTACCGGGGTAGAAGGAAACTGGTGTAGATGCTCAACTGGGAGTCCTGTGTTAGTTTTTCGGAGTAAACCAGAGCAATGTTTGTAATGTGTATCTGACTTTAGTAAGGGAAGTAAAGGCGGCTGGGCGTTTTGCTAGCCACATTATCCCTACCCATCAGGCCCGTAGCGTTTTGTCTGGCTCCCTCTACTTGCTTGCTATACCTAGTATCATTTGGCCTGGCCCCTGCTGTAGAATTTTTACGCTACGGGACTGCTACCCATGCTGAGGCTATAGAAACAGATGAATTCTACACCCCCTCTAACCCCGATGGACTTCTAGAGGGCTAAGGGAACTTTACTTTTACCATTGACAGTGGTCGCCATGGATATGACATCAGGTGCAAGTCGGCAATTTATAGGTCAGTACGTGAAGTTCATTGAGGTCAAAGTACTCAATGTTTTTGTTTATCAGCTGTCATTGTAGTAATTCGGTAGCCATCTAACAATGAGTTCAGATTTCACTTTTACATATTCAATCCAACTTCTTGAACTAATTAACGAAAGGTCAAAGTCTGTGACATTCAGAAATTAAACACATTTCCCAGCAGTATTTAGTATTTGTAGATGAACTGAACCGCCATCAATTAAATAACAACATTAAAATATCACCATCAACAAATACAGCAGATGAAACTGACAAAACAGCGGATAAATCAAAAAATGCATCAACAGATACGAATACAGAAACAGAAACAGACACAGAAACAGAAACAGATACAGAAACAGATACAGAAACAGATACAGAAACAGATACAGAAACAGATACAGAAACAGATACAGATACAGAAACAGAAACAAATACAGATACAGAAATAGATACAGAAACAGATACAGAAACAGAAACAGATACAGAAACAGATACAGAAACAGAAACAGATACAGAAACAGATACAGAAACAGATACAGAAACTGATACAGAAACAGAAACAGATACAGAAACAGAAACAGATACAGAAACATAGACAGATACAGAAACAGATACAGAAACAGATACAGAAACAGATACAGAAACATATACAGAAACAGAAACAGATACAGAAACAGATACAGAAACAGATACAGAAACAGATACAGAAACAGATACAGAAACAGATACAGAAACAGAAACAGATACAGATACAGAAATAGATACAGATACAGAAACAGATACATAAATAGATACAGAAACAGACATTTCATTTCATTGATCACATAACTGTAAACTTCACCCATATACCAGTACATGGAGCCTGAAACAAAACAAACTGAAATAACATTTACAAAAAACCATTACCAACATTTACATAGCTATATTAGACATTGCCTAAATCAAAACTAACATGAGCAAATTCAATATTTACATAACAAACATTGACATAATCAATATTTACATAACCAACATTGACATAATCAATATTTACATATCCAACATTGACATAATCAATATTTATATATCCAACATTGCCATAATCAATATTTACATAACCAACATTGACATTATCAATATTTACATAACCAACATTTACATAATCAATATTTACATAACCAACATTGCCATAATCAATATTTACATAACCAACATTGCCATAATCAATATTTACATAACCAACATTGACATAATCAATATTTACATAACCAACATTTACATAATCAATATTTACATAATCAACATTGACATAATGAATATTTACATAACCAACATTTACATAATCAATATTTACATAACCAACATTTACATAATCAATATTTACATAACCAACATTGGCATAATCAATATTTACATAATCAACATTTACATAATCAATATTTACATAACCAGCATTTACATAATCAATATTTACATAACCAACATTGACATTATCAATATTTACATAACCAACATTGACATAATCAATATTTACATAATCAACATTGACATAATCAATATTTACATAACCAACATTGACATTATCATTATTTACATAATCAACATTGACATAATCAATATTTACATAACCAACATTGACATAATCAATATTTACATAAACAACATTGACATAATCAATATTTACATAATCAACATTGACATAATCAATATTTACATAACCAACATTGACATTATCAATATTTACATAACCAACATTGACATAATCAATATTTACATAACCAACATTGACATTATCAATATTTACATAACCAACATTGACATTATCAATATTTACATAATCATCATTGACATAATCAATATTTACATAATCATCATTTTTCTTGCCGGCTATCGACAATTACATAACAGTCCAACAAATAAGACAGCTGACAGAGGATACAAAACAGTCAGAGTCGGCTTCAACGACGGGCGCATCCGACGAGCCTGGGTTCCAGAGTTGTGAAGAAAACTACAAAGGCCAAACTTTATTCCCTTATATTTTAAGGACCCATATTTTCGTCTGCGCATGGGGCCCCAACCAATCTTGGTCCGCCTCTACCGGCTATAAGAGAATAAGAGACAAAAACACATACAAACATATATTTGCTAACAAACATTTTCGAAATAAAAAAAAAAGAAAAATACCATCTGAAATGCCATCTGAAATACCATCTGAAATAACATCTGAAATTAAAAACAAATTTCAAATCCTCCTAATGACGATTCCACCTGAAGAAGGAAACCCGATGAATGTTATAAACCTAGTTTTGAGTGTTTTATTTAGCCTAAAAGAAACCGATGAACCCTAGTTTTGAGTGTTTTATTTAGCCTAAAAGAAACCGATGAACCCTAGTTTTGAGTGTTTTATTTAGCCTAAAAGAAATCGATGAACCCTAGTTTTGAGTGTTTTATTTAGCCTAAAAGAAATCGATGAGCCCTAGTTTTGAGTGTTTTATTTAGCCTAAAAGAAATCGATGAACCCTAGTTTTGAGTGTTTTATTTAGCCTAAAAGAAATCGATGAGCCCTAGTTTTGAGTGTTTTATTTAGCCTAAAAGAAATCGATGAACCCTAGTTTTGAGTGTTTTATTTAGCCTAAAAGAAATCGATGAACCCTAGTTTTGAGTGTTTTATTTAGCCTAAAAGAAATTTGTTTCGCCCTCAACTCAAATTAATGACAGAGAATCAGACGAGATTAAAATAATATTTTTTTTTGTTGGTACATACCAGAGATAATTGTATACATCTTCAGTAATCTAAAGAAGTTTGTTATCACTAGTTATCAAAGGCCCGGTACCCGGACCGGCGAGTAGGCACACAGTTGGAGTTGAAAATGGTGATATATATTTCAGCGCGTTAACAATCAGTCTATATACTTGCAGTGGCCCCAAGGACATGAACAGATTATTGTAGCCAAAATACATTTGAGAATAGGGACACCTAATAATACATCAAATAAAGTTCATATGTTAAATAGTTCCTCCCAAAGAAAATAATCCTCACTATGGGTAAACATAAACAACAACTCTTAAAATCATATTCCTTCATAATATTTTAATGGACTCCTTTCCAAACAGTTATTCATTTAATGTTTTATGATGTTCAACATGGCGTATTTTAAAAAAAAAAGAGAGACGTGAGTGAGTGCTTGTGTAAGCAAAACGCTACATGTTTAACAGGTGGTTTATTTACTGTTATACACATCGTAGCATAGTACAATTAACTAAGAAAAATTGCCGACCCGGCAGTGCAGAATACAGGGAGTTAGGGGCCTGGTGTCTTGGCCACTTTGGGGGCTGCCCCTGAATTATGACATGGGATAATTTTTTGACGCTTCTCAAGCTTGGTCCCGAGAAGAAAGAATCGTTGTGTAGCTTTCAGCTGACCTTCAATTAAAAACATATTATTCCATCAATGCAGTTGAGGCCGCAGACGCAGAAAACATTAGGCCTCTTAAAAAAGAAAGACATATCAAAGCTTTCAACATTATAGTTCTCTGAAGCCAATGCCGAACCAAGGGATTTTAGGCATCTTTGGAAGCCGCTACATTTTGACATGAGATAATGTACTTAATATTTAGTTTAAAAAATATTTTGGGGTCCCTCCTCAAACTGGGCCCCTCCATACACCCTCTGTGTGAAGCCCCCATCATAAATGGGTTACTTTGCATTGTAAACGTTGTGTACGGCGCTACTCAATCTCAACTCTTATTCAATTCATTCATGTGACGTAATAGTCAAAAAATGAAAAAAAAAAGTAACGTATTTTAGGTTAGTAATAAAGGGAAATAATTGTACATTAGAAATAGACATATTTTAGAAATAAGAACAATTTAAACAATATAAATATTACATTATATTGAGGTATCCATAATTATGGTTTAAAATTTAAATTGTGGAACATAACACAGAATATTAATTGAACGATTTCTGTAAATATTTCTTTTATGATAGCTTCTCATTTAATAACAAATTGAACACCATAAATTTATTACGATACTGTGAGATATACATAGACCTATGGAACGACGATTCGCTTTAAGATTAGTTTCGGAGAGTATCACAGAATATTTTGGCATGATATGATTTTGTGGTACCTCTCCTAAGATCGCTTTAATGATCTTGTTAAAGATTGAGGCGGTCGAAAACAGTATTACATTGTGATTGCCATTTGGCATTCACGATCTTACCAGCCGTATGTTAGTGTGCGGTGTTTTGTCACCTTGGCACTAAACATATGGCTGGTCCAATGTCATTTCTGGCAGCCATGTTGAGACAATTTTTACTCGGCTGGCCAGTTGGTAGCCGGATCATGCATGTTAAGAAGAAAACAGTAAATGTTTCTGCCATCTTTGAATTGTTTATGTCGCCATGTTGGATGACAGACGGAAACCGGAACATATGATGTAAAATTTGTATTATAGATGAATGTACACTGACACACCGAAGTATCACAACCAGATATTTAAGATTAATATTTAGATAAAGACTCGAATATTTTTACTCAATGTGTGCACTGCCCATTCTATTATAATGTCCTATCTAATGGCTAATATCAACAATTTTTTTTTAAATTGTTGCATTTCACCCCCTAGTTGACTATGTAAACATCAGCAAAGATTATTACAGTCCTAATTGACTAAGTAAACATAAACAAAGATTATTACAGTCCTAGTTTACTATGTAAACATCTGCAAAGATTATTACACTCCTAGTTGAATTTGTAAACA
Organism: Bulinus truncatus; assembly: GCA_021962125.1. NCBI lineage: Eukaryota > Metazoa > Mollusca > Gastropoda > Planorbidae > Bulinus > Bulinus truncatus. The sequence continues at coordinate 2,031,273 of JAGDYQ010000128.1, read as the reverse complement.
TCAGCAAAGATTATATTATTACAGTCCTAGTTGACTATGTTAACATCAGCAAAGATTATTACAGTCCTAGTTGAATATGTAAACATCAGCAAAGATTATATTATTACAGTCCTAGTTGACTATGTTAACATCAGCAAAGATTATTACAGTCATACGGTGGCGGAGTTATAAACAAACAATTCGGGTGCGCACCTGGGGCCTTGACTTTTGAGAGACCCCACTGAGCCCACATTTTTTAACATTGTATATGTATCTTTTATTTAAGGGGCCCAGTATATCCTTCGGCGCCCGGCCCCCAACTGACCGCACCTCTCGGCACACCTCTAAAATTATTCTTAATGAAAAATAATAATAATAAATCGGATTGTGCTAAAATCCTATTTTCAAAAATGTTATAGTAAGTGGTAAGTAAAGTACAACAACTACAACAACCAACTATCTTCAAGTGTGACAAGTGCGGCAGGGATTGCCACTCCCGAGTCGGACTGCACGGCCATTCCCGGCGGTGTTTTGTAGACTCATCTTAGCTACACCATCGTCTCTCGAGACGGACGGATACCGACGACGAAGTAAAGTACAGTTCCCTTATCCCAATAGGCCATCGAGGCAGGTGAAAGGAAGAATTCATCTGTTTCTGTAACCTCTGCATATCAAGGGATTGTGTGGTTATCTAAAATGCTATAATATGTAGTAAATGTAATCAGCGATTTTCTGACGTTGTGTGTGTGTGTTTATGTTTGTGTGTGTGTGTGTGTGTTTCGGAATGGGGGAGGGCGGAGGTGTAACAAATGTATATGTAAAAGGCACATGGGGTAATGTACATTTGGAGGTGTTGTGTACAGGATCGTGTTGGGCCTCTAATTTATCTTCTTCGTTAATACTTCACAATATGCCCACATTCTTTCAAGATCAACATCCCCTATTGAACCACACGCACCAAGTGACACTTGGGAAGAACTCACAAACTATTACACAACAGAGGAAAGTTTCAAAAATAAATTCTTTAGATTTCAATAGTTTTAATTTTAATGTGTAATAGATTACGTCAAGGTGGTGCTGTCACCTTGTTTTTCTTAAGAAGGGTTCTGTTTGTAATCAATCAAGTTAATCAGGAGAGCTCTGATTGTAATTAATCAAACTAAGGCTTCTGTCTTGTTGCTATTGTCCATGATTTTTTGCTGCAGACATGAGTCGGTATCTTCCAAACTTTGAAAAAGATGGGAGTTACAAGCTATATCACCACAATGATGGAAGTCACAACCAATATCACCACAATGATGGGACCATAAACTATATCACCACTAGCTCACCAATATACGGACAAGATGTAAAACAATAATTTGATGGGGAAAAGAAAATCCAAAGCTAAATAAGTCATAACCTAGTTCTCCACAAATATAGAGGTTACAACCTATATCACCACAATGATGGAGGTCACATCACTCACATCCTATATCACAACAATGATGGGAACAACATCTATATCAACACAATAAGGGGATTACAATGTATAATCTCACCAACCACAATGATGGAAATCACAACCTATATCACCACAATGATGGGACCACAAGCTATATCACCATTGGCTCACCAATATACGATCGAAGCTAAATAAATGAGTAAAAGAAAATTGGAAAAATAATATTTGTATTGCAAATTAAAATCTAACTCTAGCTGCTGTACTCATTCTGGGCTACTAATCGCCAGCATGCACCATGAGCAGGATCTTTAATTTGATCTTGTTTATAGAAGCCCAATATGCCATTTGACAGGTTGAAGTAATAGCCGATCAACCGCTGCTTGTCCCCTTATGCAACAGTAATGTACATTAAATCAAATATTTCAATAAGTTGAAATGACTATGTTTATGACTGAAGTAACAATAAAACTTGTCTGTTAGTTAGGACTGGTAACAATAGGACAGAAATTGTAGCCTGCAGTCAAAAATAGACTTTCCCATGATTCAATAAACTATGTAACCAGATTTCTCGGGAATGGAGACTAAAAAGACAATTTAAAACTTGACATAGGTTAACTTTTTTTTCTTACTAGCGATGTCAAAACATGATAGGAATCAAACAAATCTCTCAATTAAAATAACCCTATTAACAAACATTCTATCCAACCATAATGAAGTAAAGTAGACATGTAATCATCCGGAATACTTTAGCCAAAAGCATGTCAGATAAGCGATTATCAGGATATGCTAGAGGTTTTTAAATATTTGTTTAGCTTCACCCCACCATTCAAAATGATCATTTTTGTTTTCAAATCATCTTTGATTACAGTACATTGTTTTATTTAGGCCTTATAATTTAAAGATTATAATTATAGAGTATTGTTTTATCAGGTCGGAAAATTTAAAGCCATATTTAAGTATAATATTTTTGTTTATTTAGGCTGGAAAATACAATGTCATTTGACGTCTAATCCGATCAAGAAAAACAAAAAGTTGACACAATTTTTCTTTAACAACCGTAAAGTGTTTTCTTAATTAAACATTGCCGATGAGACTAATTGAAAGTAATTATACCAAAGATGGTCGAAATCAGTCAGTGAACTCGTGAGTAGATAACACTGAGGTATACTTTAACTAAATGGCTCTAACATTCCAAACAATCCGGGTTAAGCTGTTGGTTACATAGATACACAAATGGGAGACAGTACAGTAAATATTTTCCCCTTCACTTTTTTGTGTATAGTATAAATAGTAATGCCTGTTATAACTTTGTAAATAAATAATATACTTTGTAATGTTTGTTATAACTTTGTAAATAAATAATATACTTTGTAATGTTTGTTATAACTTTGTAATAAATAATAGGCCTATACTTTGTAATATCTTTTGCTGACTACTATGATTTGTGATGACGAAAAAACTACAAAGAAAAAACTACAACACAGGGCGCTGCAATACGAAAAAGAATTTTATTTCTAAATACTAGTGGTACAGTCAAAAATAAAGTTTATTTCTAAATACTCGTGGTTCAGTGAAAAATAAAGTTTATTTCTAGATACTAGTGGTCCAGTGAAAAAAAAAGTTTCCAATTGGTACCGATTCAATTGGCTTGAGCTCATCGAATGAAAGTTGTAGATGTTGACTAAATTGAATTATACGTTGACAATAAACATATACAATTCATTAGCCTCTTCAATCTTATCAAGTAAAAAAAAATTCTTTGGGAAAAACCCAACTAGAACATTTGTTTATTATTAAACGAAATCTGAAATTTTAAACTCCTATCTCACGATTCCTAAAGATAACAAAATCAGCTGCACTTTCACAAACTTCACACAATGGACACAAATAAATTTGGCAAGATTACAATGGACTGTAATATATAGATAGACTGGACTTTATTTACTCACCACTGGGATCTTCTAGAGAAAAGTTTAGTCGAGCTAACACACACACACACTATTCGACTTTGTTTAACAGTATCAGTTGACATACACACACTATTCTAATTGTTTAACAGTATCAGTTGAACTGACATACACATACTATTCTAATTGTTTAACAGTATCAGTTGAACTAATATACACACACTATTCTAATTGTTTAAATCAGTTGAACTAATATACACACACACACACTATTCTACATTGTTTAAAGTATCAGTTGAACTAATTTACACAAATTATTCTACATTGTTTAACAGTATCAGTTGAACTATTATAAACACATTATTCTACATTGTTTAATGTGAAAAAGAAATGACCAGAACTTGACTTTGCAAAACATTGCGACTTTATGAGTTTAAAAATGTCCCTAAAATGTTAAACTGACACATCAAATTCAATGTTTTTTAGTGTGATAACCATTGTTAAAATAAAACACGATGTTATAACATGTTTATTGTGTGGCTAATAACTAATAGACTAAGAAAACGAAAAATGAAAAAAAGTAAGGGTGTAAAATTAAAGAATATGGCGCTAAAACATGCCAATATCGTAAAACTTATTAAAACTTATGTTTTCGTCAAATGAGTGAAAGTTTAAATGACTTATTTGTTTTTTACAACAACGAGAGAAGCATACATGAAATAAGATTGTAACAAAAAACAACAATAGAAAAACCAGAAAATAGAATGAATTTAATTGCAAATTTTACAACCAACTTCAATATAATTAAAACTTCTATTTTGAATCTAAAAGATGTCCATACACTGTATTTTATATAAACTTCATAAGAAACTGTAGACATGTTGAATGTAGACTATACACATCAACAACATCAACAAAACAGATAACACTGAGGTATACTTTAACTAAATGGCTCTAACATTCCAAACAATCCGGGTTAAGCTGCGGGGGGGGGGTCTGGGGGCCGCCCCCCGCCGTTTTGTCTGGCCCCCTCTGCTTGTTTGCTCAACTTAGTAACATTTATTTCCTGGCCTGACCCCTGCTGTAGAATGCCTGGCCCCTGCTGTAGAATTTTCACGCTACGGGGCTGCAAGAAAACACAAGTAACTAGAAATTCAAGAATGTTGTTTCAAAATATAATACATTGTAAATATAATACAAGTTATCCATTTCAAAATGTAATACATGTTATCTATTTTGATACTAAATCAGTGAAAGAACAATTTCATTGAAGACAGGCAGCTATTAGACACACTGTAACCGGTAATGAGGCTGCAGATCTGACCTTCACCTTGAGTAGTATCATAACTCACAAAAAACAAACATTACCAAACAACAAACACAAACCAATAACAAACAATTGTGTCATTTTAAAATGATATTTCAAACACACACATGCACTCACACAGAGAGAGAGAGAGATAGATAGATAGATAGATAGATAGAGAGAGAGAGAGAGAGAGAGAGAGAGAGAGGGTTTGTTTATATGTAAACATAATATAGTGTAAGACAAAAAATCAAAACACTAGAGCTGAAATAACAAAGTACATTTACAGTTAACTACGATTCATTAAACTTTATTGGTCAATTACCTAAAGTTGAAGGTCATCTCTCTCTCTCTCTGCATTCATTGATAAGCAGAAGTAAATATTTTGAACATTTCACTAATCATATTAATGACAGAATGTAATATTAAAGATAATAATTAAGTAGGGGTTGGATGTACCACAAGATGTGTAACATAAAATTACAAGCTAAAAACTTTTTTCGTACGTGTGGTTTCAGAGATTAATTGCCCTAAGACCGTCTATTCGCTTTTCACTATAAGAACGACTGTCTATTCTGAGGAGCCACTGAGGCTGGAGGTGAAGGGCCAGGTTCTAGCTTTAGACCCGAAGCCAACGAACGTGGGCAAGAGCTGATGTCCTGAAGTCGGTGTACACGGCTACGGTCATCTCTCAGATTATATTCTGGTGTGCAAATATAGGGGTCCCAATCGTCACTAGAGGCCATGGATGTTATACAGAGCCAGTCTTTCTGGCTAATAACAGACACTCCTAGAAAGACTCCTACTGATAACAGGCACTCCTAGAACAACTCCTACAGATAACAGGCACTCCTAGAACAACTCCTACAGATAACAGGCACTCCTAGAACAACTCCTACAGATAACAGGCACTCCTAGAACAACTCCTACAGATAACAGGCACTCCTAGAACAACTCCTACAGATAACAGGCACTCCTAGAACAACTCCTACAGATAACAGGCACTCCTAGAACAACTCCTACAGATAACAGGCACTCCTAGAACAACTCCTACTGATAACAGGCACTCCTAGAACAACTCCTACTGATAACAGGCACTCCTAGAACAACTCCTACAGATGCGGTGGAAGTTATGGCAAACGCTCCCGCACTAGGACCTCGCAGGGAACAAGCGGGTCACTCTGTCCTAAATTAGATAGTTGATTACTGGGCACTCTGTCCTAAATTAGTTGATTACTAGGCACTCTGTCCTAAATTAGATAGTTGTTTACTGGGCACTCTGTCCTAAATTAGTTGATTACTAGGCACTCTGTCCTAAATTAGTTGATTACTAGGCACTCTGTCCCAAATTAGTTGATTACTAGGCACTCTGTCCTAAATTAGATAGTTGTTTACTGGGCACTCTGTCCTAAATTAGTTGATTACTAGGCACTCTGCCCTAAATTAGTTGATTACTAGGCACTCTGTCCCAAATTAGTTGATTACTAGGCAATCTGTCCCAAATTAGTTGATTACTAGACAATCTGTCCCAAATTAGTTGATTACTAGGCACTCTGTCCTAAATTAGTTGATTACTGGGCACTCTGTCCCAAATTAGTTGATTACTAGGAAATCTGTCCTAAATTAGTCGATTACCGGGAACTCTGTCCTAAATTAGATAGTTGATTACTGGGCACTCTGTCCTAAATTAGTTGATTACTGGGCACTCTGTCCTAAATTAGATAGTTGATTACCGGGCACTCTGTCCTAAATTAGATAGTTGATTACTGGGCACTCTGACCTAAATTAGTTGATTACTGGGCACTCTGTCCTAAATTAGATAGTTGATTACCGGGCACTCTGTCCTAAATTAGATAGTTGATTACTCTGGATGGAAGGCTGACAATGAAGTCTTTCTTTAATGTATCACGCGTTGAGACTATCAAGATTCAAGTATCTACTAACCGCCTAATGTTGAAGGCTGTCTCCTGTTTTTCTTTCGGCAAGGCATGCTGCATGCCAATGGTACAAATAAACCTGATGACACTAAAGTTGGGAAAGCTAGTGATCGTTTAACACTACACAATGTGACGATAGAGAGAGAGAGAGAGAGAGAGAGAGAGAGAGAGAGAGAGAGAGGGGCAGAGAGAGAGAGAGAGAGAGAGAGGGATCAACAATAATACCATCAGAAGTTATAATCAAGCCACACACTCGAAGGAGACCTCTAGATAGAGACATGGATATAGAAAAATATATTCTTTATATCTATGGTCAAAACTATATAATAATTTATCAGGGCCTTCAGGGCCTTATGACAACCGATTTAATAGAAATTAGACCGGTGTGTGGGTGGCGAGACAGGGCAATCACTTAGTTTACCTTTCCATTAGAACCACATCACTGATCGATGTATAATGAACACCATCATGTATGTGTGTTTATATGTAGGCCTACAAACAATTAGGATTTCCTCTTGTGAACTTTCGACACTCCTGGGTACATAAGTCTCCCCTATGTCATCCCTATGTACACTCAGGTGTGCTGAAAAGAATATTGTTAACATTATACAGTCCTTTATGGAGGAATGAGTTATGACTGTAAGGAAAACATTCGACACACTCCACTGCTACAAATTAAAAAAAATTAATGTTTCCAAAGTATCACTTTCTTTACAGACACCTTAACTTATTTCTTTTTTAAAATATAGTAATAATTATACAGTAATAGTCCTAAATTAGTCTTCGTCCATACAATGTCTCTAGACACTTTGCCTACAGGCACACTGTCTTTCTCCAGAAACTCTGTCTCCAGAAACTCTGTTTCCAGACAACTTTCTCCAGACACTCTTTCTCCAGAAACTCTGTCTCTAGACACTCTTTCTCCAGAAACTCTGTCTCCAGACACTCTTTCTTCAGAAACTCTGTCTCTAGACACTCTCCAGAAACTCTGTCTCTAGACACTCTCCAGAAACTCTGTCTCTAGACACTCTCCAGAAACTCTGTCTCTAGACACTCTCCAGAAACTCTGTCTCTAGACACTCTCCAGAAACTCTGTCTCTAGACACTCTCCAGAAACTCTGTCTCTAGATACTCTTTCTCCAGAAACTCTGTCTCTAGACACTCTTTCTCCAGAAACTCTGTCTCCAGAGATACTTTTTTTTTCTTAATGTGCTATCAATGGATGCTTGTATTGTGACGAAATGTGTATAGCTACCTATCGAGAATACAATGTTATCAAGTTATCATTGAATTAGTGTATTATGAAAACGGTGATAAAAAGTTGGTGAATTTAATAATTTCAATAGTAATAGCAGAGGAGAACTTGAAATGCTTGACAAAGTGTTAGTGAGAGAGAACTGGGTCCAGTGGACACTGGCATTAGTGACATGACCTTGGGTCCAGTGACCCAAGTGAAATGCATATATATGTAATCTGTTAAGTCGTACCTGCACATATATGTAATCTGTTAACCAGTCACGCAATATATAAATATCTGTTTTGCATCTGTTACTCGAAACAAAAAAACTTGCTTAAGATGAACCTTTAAAAAAAGTTAGAATATATGACAGTATGTAGTGACACAAACAATAAACATGAGACCCACGAACAAGTATATCTGAACATCTCAAAGCTAATTGGCACCAGGAGATTTCATCGGGACATTTTTCAAATTATTGACCCTACCATTAAAGTTTTATTTGTTTTAAATGTTTTATTATCTTTTCATCTATTTCTCTATTAATGATTATTTGTTTATCAAGAGTTTGAATGCCTGTTGTTTACTTAATATAATAAATAAAAAAATAAATGAAAAGTTCATTAGTTAATCTCTGTAGTTTTGAAAGAACAGTCTCCTTCAGGGGACTGTGTTTATTTCTCTAATTCACTCCAAAAGTTGCATGGCTTTAAAATAAATAACCCACATTCAAAATTGGTCCAAATAGGTTACATAATATACTGCTGATATGGTATTTAAACACATAGAAGTCTTTTCTATTGTGACGAGCTAAATGATGTAGAGACAGAGACTATCCCCTTCGACGTTTTAATATAATAGATATCTAAGTATTAGGCTTAATACGAATAATGGTGACAAGGTGACAGACGATTTAGGACAAGGTGGTGAAACAATAAATAGTAGCAGCCAAGGTGTGAAGACCGGGAGGCGACGTCGGACAGTCTAGTAGTTAACAATGACGACCAGGTGATGCTCCTGAAAGATTAGAAGAGACTGTGACGTACTTAGGGTAATTAGGGCATGGACGTTAGGAGTATAAATAGGGCTGGATTAGGACAGTAGTTAGTTAGAGAAGTTATGAGAGGAGTTAGACGGGCTAGAGAAAGAGATCGTTTCGAATCATACACTAGAGAGAAGTTCTTAGTGTTGAGGAGTTTTGAGATCTCTAGTTAGTCAGATTGAGGCAGAGCAAATTACTGTGGATTTAAATGTCTATGTTGTTCTGTATGGAGTTGTTGTATTCTGATGTACATTTATGTAGAATAAATTGTGTACTAACAACGCATCGAGTTTGGAGTCGGTTTTTGAGTTGTAACAAAGGAGTGAGCAAATAAGAGTGAAACAGACAGACAGTAAGCTAAATTGACATCTCTACGTTCGAATTAAAACGCACAACTCATAACATAAACCAAAGGGCCTGAGACGTTTATAGAGCATAACCAAAAGCCCGTAACATGTATGAAGTATATAGAAAGAGCCCGTAACATTTATGGAATAAAAGAAAAAGGACCCGTAACATCTATGTGTTACTTAACCTGATTACCATTTTTTGGGATTAGTGAGAACCATGTTTAATTAAAGCTAAAAGATGTTCACGCTAATATTTTCTAATACTCAAACTGAACTAATATTAATACTAACCAGGCCCGCTAGACGGAGCTAGGGGGCTGAGCACCCCCGTGCATGATTTGAGTTTTTTGACAATTTTAATAATAACGGCTATAAAACATCCAATCATTTTGTTTAATAAATCAATAATAATAAAAACTTAAAAGTTTATATTTTGGCAAGTCATTCAGGCTATTTATATACACTTACATATATAAACATCTAATTTTTAGGCATAAAAGATTGAATCTTATTAAAGTTCACTTCTGGGTATTTTGGGCAGCATTGACATTTGGTGCTTCAACAGCGTGTGTTGAGAGCAGTTTCTCAACCCTCACACGAATGCTCACCCCATATCGCAGATAAATGTTACAAAAGCGTCAAGCAATCTTTTATGCTTGCATTTAGAAAGGATTTAACAGACAATTCTGAATGCTGAAGCATTTTCAGGTAAATTCAGTGCTAAACCCAGGCCCGTAGCCAGGTCAAAGTAAGCAGGGAGGCACCAATACCCAACAAAGGGCCACCTTCACTTTTCTTTATTTTTTCCTCTTTTTCTTCTTTTTTAAGTGGGGGGGGCACTCCACACCATTGGCTACGGGGCTGGCTAAACCACGAAGTTTACAAATTTGAAACGTATAATAATATAAGTTCGCAACAAGTGCCGACGAGTGGAGGGGGCAATGCCCAGGGCCCGGCGAGTTTTAGGGCCCGGACTGAGCTGGCCAATCAACTTTTTTAAAATATTAATATCAGCCCAGGGGCCCGAAATTTCTGTCGATGGGCCTGTTCGCAACCTTGTAATAGTTTTCTATGTTGATATCTTCTGAGGACAACTAGCAACTTAAATAAAGATAATAAAATAACATTGGCTTCTGACTTCATTTTTATACATATGTATAATAAAATAATAAAGTACAAACTCCATGATTGAGTGATGTTATTTAATTTGCAAATTTACTTTTTAGCAGAATAAATTTTATTTTAAATTTAATGATTGCGACTGTTTTTGTTGATAGATCTGTTCTTTGTTTTCAATATTTTATAAGAAATATCACACACATAGCTAAGCTTTATTCATGCATCTTTGTCGTTCTTCCAGGTTGTACGTTAAACAAACAGTATAATAATATAAATCAGGTATCTATTATGTAACAATTGTAGCAGAACTATTGGTCAATATATTTATAACAGGAATCAGAAATTGCTCAGCCTCAATAAATTTTTATCATTAAAACTTTTCCTATTTAAATTATTTTTTAACTAAACTGCAACATGCCATGCATTATTAAAACGTAGTTAAAAATATATATTTCTAATTAATAGTAAACAATCGGTACTAAAATGCACCATTCCAGATATGGAACTGAAAAAAATTTCTTGGGAGGGGACTCACTGAGATCCCTCCCCAAAACCCCCACCCTCTCCGTTCGCGCTTTCGCGCTTCGCGCCTCCATTTTCGCCCCCGAACATTTCTTCTACCCCACCGGGGCGGATTTCCGGAGGGGCCGGGGGCCATGCCCCCCTGTTATCGCAAGTTTAGGTAATACATCATTAAATTATCAAAATATTTTCTGTTCTAAGACCAATTTTCAACAATGAAAACAGTTTTGCCCCCCCCCCCGTCAAAGTTGTCCCCCACCCCGAAAAAATTTCTTCGCCCCCCAATCCAATATTCTGGCTCTGGACTGATAATAACTAATATATTATTACTTAACGATAATACAAACGCATGAAATGGCTAAGACTCTTAGTAAGAGATATTTTAATTTTAAAAAATACAGGCGTAACAGTTACAGGTCCATAACTTGCCATTTTCCTCTTTCAAAACCAGAGTTGAAGAAGTAATGTATTACATTTACTAGTTTAGTGTAAGGCAATAAAGGTATTCCCTCCAACTAGCACAGAAACTTTCTATAAAGTATTGAGTTGTACATCGTCTGATAAAGATAATTATGATATTTAAAAAATGGTTCTGACTTAGATAATAGGGAATTTAATCATAGACTTAAAAATAACAGTTATATCACAACAATAATTGAAAAAATACACGTGACCTGTTATATTTGTTTAAATTTGAGATAATAAAACTCTCTAACAACTGTAAAAAAGATAATTAGTCAATTTTGAATCTATAATCTCAGAAAATATTTTATCTCTCTAAAAAAATAGCAGAAAAAATAAGTGTCCGCAAACATGAGGGGCATCTTCAATATACACAATCATCAAAATGGCCTCGAGGTTTATCAAATTAAAGTTATTATAACTACAACAATATACATTTTCCAAAGAAATATAAAGCTAGAAGAGTAATGAACAAAAATGTAATATTTATCTACAAGTTTTTATCGTTTTTACTTACCAACTTTGAACTAGGTGTTTAAGTTCAGAAATGTGAATGGTGTCGCGTTGCCATCTTGATGAAACAGATACAGAAACAGATACAGAAACAGATACAGAAACAGATACAGAAACAGATACAGAAACAGATACAGAAAACAGATACAGAAACAGATACAGATACAGAAATGATCCAGAAACAGATATGAGAACACAGATACAGAAACAGATACAGAAACAGATACAGAAACAGATACAGAAACAGATACAGAAACAGATACAGAAACAGATACAGAAACAGATACAGAAACAGATACAGAAACAGATCCAGAAACAGATCCAGAAACAGATACAGAAACAGATACAGAAACAGATACAGAAACAGATACAGAAACAGATACAGAAACAGATACAGAAACAGATACAGAAACAGAAACAGAAACAGATACAGAAACAGATACAGAAACAGATACAGAAACAGATACAGAAACAGATACAGAAACAGAAACAGACAGAAACAGATACACAGAAACAGATACAGAAACATGATACAGAAACAGATACAGAAATAGAAGAATACAGATACAGACAGATACAGAAACAGATACAGAAACAGATACAGAAACAGATAACAGAAACAGATAGCAGAAACATGATACAGAAACACAAGAGAAACAGAAGACAGAAACAGATACAGAAACAGATACAGAAACAGGATGGCAGAAACAGATACAGAACAGACAGATACAGAAACAGAAACAGATTACAGAAACAGATACAGAAACAGATACAGAAACAGACAGAAACAGATACAGAAACAGATACAGAAACAGATACAGAAACAGACAGAGAACATGAGATACAGACAGATACAGAAACAGATACAGAAACAGAAACAGATACAGAAACAGATACAGAAACAGATACAGAAACAGATACAGAAACAGATACAGAAACAGATACAGAAACAGATACAGAAACAGATTACAGAAACATGATACAGAAACAGATAATAGAAACAGATACAGAAACAGAAACAGATACAGAAACAGATACAGAAACAGATACAGAAACAGATACAGAAACAGATACAGAAACAGATACAGAAACAGATACAGAAACAGATACAGAAACACAGAAACAGAAGAAACAGATACAGAAACAGATACAGAAACAGATACAGAAACAGATACAGTAAACAGATACAGAAACAGATACAGTTATAGCATACAGAAACAGATACAGAAACAGATACAGAAACAGATACATGAAACAGAACAGAAACAGATACAGAAACATGATACAGAAACAGATACAGAAACATACAGAAACAGATAAAGAAACAGATACAGAAACAGATACAGAAACAGATACAGAAACAGATACAGAAACAGATACAGAAACAGATACAGAAACAGATACAGAAACAGATACAGAAACAGATACAGAAACAGATACAGAAACAGATACAGAAACAGATACAGAAACAGATACAGAAAGAGATACAGAAACAGATACAGAAACAGATGCAAACAGATACAGAAACAGATACAGAAACAGATACAGAAACAGATACAGATACAGAAAAAGATACAGAAACAGATACAGAAACAGACATTTCATTTCCATTGATCACATAACTGTAAACTTCACCCATATACCGTTACTTGGAGCCTGAAACAAAACAGACTTAAGTAACAGATACAAAAACACATTACCAACTATTTATGTAGATATATTAGACTTGAGACTAAATCAAAACTAACATGAGCAAATTCAATATTTACATAACCAACATTGACATAATCAATATTTACATAACCAATATTGACATAATCAATATTTACATAACCAATATTGACATAATCAATATTTACATAACCAATATTGACATAATCAATATTTACATAACCAACATGAGCAAATTCAATATTTACATAACCAACATTGACATAATCAATATTTACATAACCAATATTGACATAATCAATATTTACATAACCAATATTGACATAATCAATATTTACATAACCAACATTGACATTATCAATATTTACATAACCAATATTGACATAATCAATATTTACATAACCAATATTGACATAATCAATATTTACATAACCAACATTGACATTATCAATATTTACATAACCAACATTGACATAATCAATATTTGTATATCATCATTTTTCTTGCCGGCTATTGACAATTACAAAACAGTCCAACAAATAAGACAGCTGACAGAGGATACAAAACAGTCCAACAAATAAGACAGCTGACAGAGGATACAAAACAGTCCAACAAATAAGACAGCTGACAGAGGATACAAAACAGTCCAACAAATAAGACAGCTGACAGAGGATACAAAACAGTCCAACAAATAAGACAGCTGACAGAGGATACAAAACAGTCAGAGTCGGCTACAACGACGGGCGCATCAGACGAGCCTGGGTTCCAGAGTTGTTAAGAAAACTACAAATGCCAAACTTTATTCCCTTATATTTTAAGGGCCCATATTTTCGTCTGCACCTGGGGCCCCAACCAATCTTGGTCCGCCTCTACATGCAATAAGAGAATAAGAGACAAAAACACATACAATCATGTATTTGCTAACAAACATTTTCAAAATAGAAAAAAAATAGAAAAATACCATCTGAAATACCATCTGAAATACCATCTGAAATACCATTTGAATAACCATCTGAAATTAAAAACAAATTTCAAATCCTCCTAATGACGATTCCACCTGAAGAAGGAAAACCGATGAACCCTAGTTTTGAGTGTTTTATTTAGCCTAAAAGAAATTTCTTTCGCCCTGTATTCAAATTAATGACAGAGAATCAGACGAGATTAAAATAATATTTTTTTTGTTGGTACATACCGGAGATAATTGTATACATCTTCAGTAATCTAAAGAAGTTTGTTATCATGAATGTAAACTGACACACCGAAGTATCACAACCAGATATTTAAGATTAATATTTAGATAAAGACTCGAATATTTACTCAATGTGTGCACTGCCCATTCTATTATAATGTCCTATCTAATGGCTAATATCAAAATTATTTTTTTTTAAATTGTTGGATTTCACCCCCTAGTTGACTATGTAAACATAAACAAAGATTATTACAGTCCTAGTTCAATATGTAAACATCTGCAAATATTATTACACTCCTAGTTGAATATGTAAACATCAGCAAAGATTATATTATTACAGTCCTAGTTGACTATGTTATTATCAGCAAAGATTATTACAGTCCTAGTTGAGTATGTTAACATCAGCAAAGATTATTACAGTCATACGGTGGCGGAGTTAAAAACAAACAATTCGGGTGCGCACCTGGGGCCCTGACTTTTGAGAGATCCCACTGAGCCCACATTTTTTAACTTTGTATATGTATCTTTTATTTAAGGGGCCCAATATATCCTTCGGCGCCCGGCCCCCAACTGACCGCACCTCTTGGCACACCTCTAAAATTATTCTTAATGAAAAATAATAATAATAAATCGGATTGTGCTAAAATCCTATTTTCAAAAATGTTATAGTAAGTGGTAAATAAAGTACAGTTCCCTTATCCTAATAGACCATCGAGGCAGGTGAAAGGAAGAATTCATCTGTTTCTGTAACCTCTGCATATCAAGGGATTGTGTGGTTATCTAAAATGCTATAATATGTAGTAAATGTAATCAGGGATATTCTGACGTTGTGTGTGTGTGTGTTTGTGTTTGTGTGTGTGTGTGTTTGTGTGTGTGTTTCGGAATGGGGGAGGGCGGGGGTGTAACAAATGTACATGTAAAAGGCACATGGGGTAATGTACATTTGGAGGTGTTGTGTACAGGATCTTGTTGGGCCTCTAATTTATCTCCTTCGTTAATACTTCACAATATGTCCACGTTCTTTCAAGATCAACATCCCAACATCCCCTATTGAACCACACGCACCAGGTAACACTTGGGAAGAACTCACAAACTAATACACAACAGAGGAAAGTTTCAAAAATAAATCCTTTAGATTTCAATAGTTTTAATTTTAATGTGTAATAGATTACGTCAAGGGTGGTGCTGCCACCTTGTTTTTCTTAAGAAGGGTTCTGTTTTTAATCAATCAAGTTAATCAGTAGAGCTCTGTTTTTAATCAATCAAGTTAATCAGTAGAGCTCTGATTGTAATCAATCAAGTTAATCAGTAGAGCTCTGTTTGTAATCAATCAAGTTAATCAGTAGAGCTCTGTTTGTAATCAATCAAGTTAATCAATAGAGCTCTGATTGTAATCAATCAAGTTAATCAGGAGAGCTCTGATTGTAATCAATCAAGTTAATCAGGAGAGCTCTGATTGTAATTAATCAAACTAAGGCTTCTGTCTTGTTGCTATTGTCCATGACTTTTTGCTGCAGACATGAGTCGGTATTTTCCAAACTTTGAAAAAGATGGGAGTTACAAGCTATATCACCACAATGATGGAAGTCACAGCCTGTATCACAATGATGAAGGTCACATCCTATATCACAACAATGATGGGATCAACATCTATATCAACACAATAAGGGGATTACAATGTATAATCTCACCAGCCACAATGATGGAAATCACAACCTATATCATCACAATGATGGGACCACAAGCTATATCACCACTGGCTCACCAATATAGGTCAAAGCTAAATAAATGAGTAAAAGAAAAATAATATTTGTATTGCAAATTAAAATCTAACTCTAGCTGCTGTACTCATCCTGTGCAACTATTCGCCAGCATGCACCATGAGCAGGATCGTTAATTTGATCTTGTTTATAGAAAACCTTCTGGGTGCCCAAAAGGTTTATTCAGAAGCCCAATCTGCCATTTGACAGGTTGAAGTAATAGCCGATCAACCGCTGCTTGTCCCCTTATGCAACAGTAATGTACATTAAATCAAATATTTCAATAAGTTGAAATGACTAAGTTTATGACTGAAGTAACAATAAAACTTGTCTGTTAGTTAGGACTGGTAACAATAGGACAGAAATAGACTTTCCCATTATTCAATAAACTATGTAACCAGATTTCTCAGGAATGGAGACTAAAAAGAAAATTTAAAACTTGACATAGGTTAACATTTTTTTCTTACTAGTGATGTCAAAACATGATATGAATCAAACAAATCTCTAAATTAAAATAACCCTATTAACAAACATTTTATCCAACCATAATAAAGCACAGTAGACATGTAATCATCCGGTATACTTTAGCCAAAAGCATGTCAGATAAGCGATTATCAGCAGGGGTGGGGTGTCGGCCAAAATATTTGCCGACACCGACACCAGTGTCGGTTTTCTAAAATCCGCCGACACCGACACCGGGGGGGGGGGCAAGGGAAGATAATTGTGTATCTTTTCCCGTATATATCTCTTACTATATATATAAAGATGCTCGTCTAATTGTATATTCATTCTTCTTTGCTCTACAGCCCATTTAGGGTCCGTGGATCAAATGGCACTGGGCCGCCCAAGAAACATTAAATTATTTCCTTTTTATCTATTGTAGTGTATTTCTCTCAGGATAGTGAGACACCTAACCCCCTCGGGCCGCGGTAAAATTATCAAATGTCGACCGGTCTGCGGCGAGAAAAAGGTTAGGGACCACTGCACTAACACCCAAACCACTTGTATGGTACCAGTAGCTTTTATTTTGTTTGAACAAAATAAAAATTGCCTGTGTATCTTACTAAGCTACTCTTTCAAATCAAGTTTGTCGGCATTTTTATTTTTCGACCTCACCATGAATATACCTAATTTTATAGATGAATTAAAAAAAAAACTTAAAGAAGGTATAATTATGTTCCAGCATGCATTATATGGGCCTAATTTGTAATGTAATTACTAAATAACAAAAGTAAATAAATAAAATTCCCGAACTGTGTAGTCAAATGTGTTTATTTAAATAATTATGCACAGGGTGCCAAGCTAGACGGGTCTCCAAAATAGTAATCTTGAAAACAATGTTCAGCTTCTAAACCAGACAAGGGCAGTGAATACATTGAAGTAACAAAATTGTATGGTTTACTTCAAGATATGTCACAATATGTGAGATGTTATTTTTATAGTAAACCTGAAGCGGCCAACTCGCTACTTTTAATAAGTTCTCATTTATGTGTAGGCTTATGCTCAAATATTGGTCAAGATTATTATTAACGATTGCCTAAGTCAGCAAGTCACTGCAAAGTACAGACATATCCAACAACACTAGAGTAATGATGCTTGGAAGTTTATAAGTGGCCATTCAGAGAATGCAGAATGCTGAAATAAAATCACGGCAAGGGCTACAGACAATGATAAAAGATGGTTGTTCCAGACCTATTTTTTAGAAAAGAGAGAGACGTATGAAGACACTACATACTTAACAGTTAATAGAGGAAGGAATCGTTATTTTACATCCGAATTAAACCTGAAATATGTAGTGAAAATGTTTGTATTGTAATAGGTGGGGGGGGGGGGGGACTGGCGCCTCAACAGCTCCAGCTACGGACTGGGCTTTAATGTAGTGACATTGTGACGTAGGTTGGTAATGTTTCAGTCTGGCTTAGAGAAATTAAGCTGTGGAGAGTGTTAGTTGTGAGTTAACTTTGATTGTAGGAACTTTTGAAACAGATCATTCTTTGAAGTTCTGAAAGACTTGAATAGATTTGTGTGTAATCTTTCTCCAACATTGATATTGATAGAGAGATGCAAACTAAAAATATCTCATGATTTACAATGATTGAGTGAATAACAGAGTGAACATAGCCAGTAGCCTTCCTATCTGCTTTCAGTCAAAATTCTTTTAATGTTGACAAGTTGTTGTAATGTAGAGAGTCTCGCTTTGGAAAATAATACATTTGTTGATAAACAGATTTACCAAGTATTTATTTAAAAAGAAAAGAAGAACTTAAGAAAACTTTACATTAAAGAATTGCTAAGAACCATCTGACGTTGTTCTGGACTATTTAATAAAAGTTCTAGTTATTTTTTTTTGGGGGGGGGGGGGGGGGTTTCCGCAAAAACTACCGACACCACCGACACCGACACCCCAGCCCTGATTATCAGGATATGCTAGAGGTTTTTAAATATTTTTTTAGCTTCCCCACACCATTCAAAATGATCATTTTTTGTTTTCAAATCATCTGTGATTACAGTACATTGTTTTATTTAGGCCTTATAATTTAAAGATTATAATTATAGAGTATTGTTTTATCAGAGAGGAAAATTTAAAGCCATATTTAATTATAATATTTTTGTTTATTTAGGCCGGAAAATACAATTTCATCTGACGTCTAAATCCGATCAAGAAAAACAAAAAGTTGACACAATTTTTCTTTAACAACCGTAAAATGTTTTCTTAATTAAACATTGCCGATGAGACTAATTGAAAGTAATTATACCAAAGATGGTCGAAATCAGTCAGTGAACTCGTGAGTAGATAACACTGAGGTATATTTTAACTAAATGGCTCTAACATTCCAAACAATCCGGGTTAAGCTGTTGGTTAAATAGATACACAAATGGGAGACATTACAGTTGGTCTAAATTTTTTTCCCTTCACTTTTTTGTGTATAGTATAAATAGTAATGCCTGTTATAACTTTGTAAATAAATAATATACTTTGTAATGTTGGTTATAACTTTGTAATAAATAATAGGCCTATACTTTGCAATAACTTTTGCTGACTACTATGATTTGTGATGCCGAAAAAACTACAAAGAAAAAACTACAACACAGGGCGCTGCAATACGAAAAAGAATTTTATTTCTAGATACTAGTGGTCCAGTCATAAATAAAGTTTATTTCTAAATACTAGTGGTCCAGTCAAAATAAAGTTTATTTCTAGATACTAGTGGTCCAGTCATAAATAAAGTATATTTCTAGATACTAGTGGTCCAGTCATAAATAAAGTTTATTTCTAGATACTAGTGGTCCAGTCAAAAATAAAGTTTATTTCTAGATACTAGTGGTCCAGTCAAAAATAAAGTTTATTTCTAGATACTAGTGGTCCAGTCAAAAATAAAGTTTATTTCTAGATACTAGTGGTCCAGTCAAAAAAAAGTTTCCAATTGGTACCGATTCATTTGTCTTAAGCTCATCGAATGTAAGTTATAGATGTTGACTTAATTGAATTAGCAGACAAAAAGATCTGAGTAAGATGATTGACTCAGGATTAAGTAAATAAAATACGTTGACAATAAACATATCCAATTCATTAGCCTCTTCAATCTTATCAAGTTAAAAAAAAATTCTTTGGGAAAAACCCAACTAGAACATTTGTTTTATTATTAAACGAAATCTGGATTTTTTAATTCCTATCTCACGATTCCTACAGATAACAAAATCAGCTGCACTTTCACAAACTTCACACAATGTACACAAATAAATTTGGCAAGATAACAATGGACTGTAAAATGTAGATAGACTGGACTTTATTTACTGACCACTGGGATCTTGTAGAGAAAAGTTTAGTCAGCTAACATAAACACAGTATTCTATATTGTTTAACAGTATCAGTTTAACTAATATATACACACACTATTCTATATTGTTTAACAATATCAGATGAACTAATATATGCACACACTATTCTACATTGTTTAACAGTATCAGATGAACTAATATATACACACACTATTCTATATTGTTTAACAATATCAGATGAACTAATATATACACACACTATTCTATATTGTTTAACAATATCAGATGAACTAATATATACACATTATTTTACATTGTTTAATGTGAAAAAGAAATGACCAGAACTTGACTTTGCAAAACATTGTGACTTTTATGAGTTTAAAAATGTCCCGTAAAATGTCAAACTGTCACATCAAATTCAATGTTGTCAAAATAAAACACGGTGTTATATCATTTTTATTGTGTGGCTATTAACTAATAGACTCTAAAGGCTGAAAGAAAACGAAAAATGAAAAAAAAATAAGGGTGTAAAATTAGGGATATATGGCGCGGGACTAAAACATGCCAAGATCGTAAAACTTATTAAAACTTATGTTTACATCAAATGAGTGACAGTTTTGGTGATTGTTTGTTTTTTACAACAACGAGAGAAGCATACATGAAACCATCTATACATGAAACCATCTATACATGAAACCATCTATACATGAAACCATCTATACATGAAACCATCTATACATGAAACCATCTATACATGAAACCATCTATACATGAAACCAATATTAAAAAAAAAACAAAACAACCATAACAAAACAAAAAAAAAACTGAGAGTAAAAGAGAATGAATTTATCTGCGAGTTTTACAACCAACTTCAATATAATTAAAACTTCTATGAATGTAATCTGAAAGATGTCCATACATTGTATTTTATATAAACGTCGTAAGAAACTGTAGACATGTTGAATGTAGACTATACACATCAATAACATCAACAAAACACAAGTAACTAGAAATTAAAGAATGTTGTTTCAAAATGTAATACATTAAAAATATAATACAAGTTATCCATTTCAAAATATAATGCATGTTATCAATTTCAAAATATAATGCCTGTTATCAATTCCAAAATATAATACAAGTTATCCATTTCAAAATATAATGCATGTTATCAATTCCAAAATATAATACATGTTATCAATTTCAAAATATAATACATGTTATTAATTTCAAAATATAATACATGTTATCTATTTCGATACTAAATCAGTGAAAGAACAATTTCATTGAAGACAGACAGCCATTAGACACACTGTAAACGGTAATGAGGCTGCAGATATGACCTTCACCTGTGGTAGTATCATAACACACAACAAATAAACATTATCAAACAACAAACACAAACCAATAACAAACAATTGTGTCATTTTAAAATGATATTCCAAATGCACGCACACACACACACACACACACACAGAGAGAGAGAGAGAGAGAGAGAGAGAGAGAGAGAGAGAGAGAGAGAGTTTGTTTATATGTAAACATAATATAGTGTAAGACAAAAAATCAAAACACTAGAGCTGAAATAACAAAATACATTTACAGTTAATTACGATTCATTAAACTTTATTGGTCAATTACCTAAAGTTGAAGGTCATCTCTCTCTCTCTCTCTCTCTCTCTCTCTCTCTCTCTGCATTCATTGATAAGCAGAAGTAAATATTTTGAACATTTCACTTATCATATTAATGACAGAATGTAATATTAAAGATAAGGATTAAGTAGGGGTTGGATATACCACAAGATGTGTAACATAAAATTACAAGTTAAAAACTTTATTCGTACGTGGGGTTGATTACTGGGCACTCTGTCCTAAATTAGATAGTTGATTACTGGGCAGTCTATCCTAAATTAGATAGTTGATTACTGGGCACTCTGTCCTAAATTAGATAGTTGATTTCTGGGCATTCTGTCCTAAATTAGATAGTTGATCACTGGGCACTCTGTCCTAAATTAGATAGTTGATCACTGGGCACTCTGCCCTAAATTAGATAGTTGATTACATGATACAATCCTTCATCGAGGAATGAGTTATGACTGTAAGGAAAACATTCTTATGTATACGACACACTCCACTGCTACAAATTAAAAAGTTTAATGTTTCCAAAGTATCACTTTCTTTACTGACACCTTAACTTATTTCTTTTTAAAAGTATAGTAATAATTAAACAGTAATAGTCCTAAATTGGTCTTCGTCCAGAAACTCTGTCTCTAGACACTCTTTCTCCAGAAACTCTGTCTCTAGACACTCTTTCTCCAGATACTCTGTCTCTAGACACTCTTTCTCCAGAAACTGTCTCCAGAGATGCTTTTATTTTCTTAATGTGCTATCACCGGACGCTTGTATTGTGACGAAATGTGTATAGCTTCCTATCGATAATACAATGTTATCAAGTTATTGAATTAGTGTATTAAGAAAACGGTGTTAAAAAGTTGGTGAATTTAATAATTTAATAGCATTAGCGATAGAAACTTGGGGTCACTTGACAAAGAGTTAGAGAGAAAAACGGGTCCATTGGACACTGGCATTAACGACATGAACTTGGGTCCAGTGACCCAAGTGAACTGCACATATATGCAATCTGTTAAGTCGTACCTGCACATATATGTAATCTGTTAACTAGGCCATGCACATATATGTTAAAAAAAAACTTTGCTTATAATGAACTTTAACAATTGTGAATATATGACTAGTATGTATACACAAACAATTAAATTATGGAGACCTTACCAATAAGTGTATCTGAACATCTCAAAGCTACTTGGCACTAAATGAAATGACCAACCGCCCCGTGTGTGTAATACAATCTCTCACGATTCATTATTCAATGCAAGAATCGAATGCACATTATTCAATAGCTTGATGGTTACCAACTGTACACGACTTAAAAAAAAAAATGATTTCTTGTAAATATCTTTGCGATGTTATTTAGTTTCATTTGAAATGATATATTAGGTCTGACAAACAAACAGGGTATGTAACTGTCTAGAAAATAAAAGAAAGCCCAGCGTACATGCATTAGTTCCCTTGATGGTGTTTCAAATAAAAAAGTTTACAAAATAAACAAAATAAATTAGATAAAAATTTATTTTCTGAAGAAATGCTGCCCATATGAAATTTTCGATTGAAATGAAGAGTTAAACACAGCCAAAAAAAAAAGTTTAGTGAATTTTCAATATGTAGTCCATGGAAGTAGGCCTATCATCATCATCATCATCATCATCAAACCCTTAACCGATGTGGTCGTTGGGGGAACGAATGGACACCTCAAGAGAAATATTTCTCCATAGTTGTCTATCCTGCGCGGCTGTCTTTAGGTCCATTCTTTTATATTGTCAAATATTGGATTTACAGAACTGGATTGTTGAAGTTGGTAAATTATGGCGTAAAAAACCAGTTACCATCACTTGGTACATCGACAATAAGGCAGCCAAGTAATACTATAAAATCAATTCACTACTTTAGGCTAACTTTAAAAAAAATCAGTGCTGGGGATGAAAAAATTTTCCGCAGAGCCGGGGATAAATGTCATCCCCGGCAGGGATGAATTTAGCTAAAGCAGAGTTGGGGATGATAGTCCTCAGTGCCAGGGACATCCCAGGTGGTAAATAGAGCACTGGTCCGAACCATGCCATCTTACATCAGTTGATTGTTGCCATAATCATTTCTCGAAGGCCCGCGATTCAGGATATTCTTTCCCAGACATATTCATTGGTCTTGCGTTCAATGTAGATGATTCAAAGGATTTTCCTCATGCATTGATTTTCGATAGCTTGTAATAATCAGTCTCTATTATTATTTAGGACTTTATGTCATTTCATTAAAAAAAATTGAGAGTGCATGCTTTGCATATCTACTTGTCACGCTAACTGAAGATAAAATAAATATATAGGCCTTTAAGTTAGCGCCATTCAAGAAAGAGAATCCAGACATCTCAGCCTAAACACTGATCAACAGTGACGTCAATGTGTTGATCTATATGTTTTAATTATAATAACAAAAACAGCAACAAACAAAAACCAATTACTTTCTTAGATAGTCACAGTCCAAGCAACGTACACATATCAACTAGGGATGTGACGAAATTTCGAATTCGAATCCGACGACATTCGAACTTCGACGTTTTTTTTGAGCAAATTCGAATCCGACGGATTAAAAAAAAATTCCAACGGATTCGAATTTGAAAAATTACCGTTTTCAGATCAAACACGGCCGTAGAAATCGTAACTAAAATTTAAAAAGAGACTTTCGAAAACCCTAAATAAAGAAAACAGATAAAACTAAACTCCTGGACCCTTACTCAGCTGTCCATAGATTAGACGTCGTATTTGGTCATGAACGTATTTTAGATACCCCGCAATCGCCAAATCCGCATCCGCATTCGAATCCGACGGATTTATATTTGCCAAATCCGAATCCGACGGATGCGGATTTTCATCCGCTCCGTCACATCCCTAATATCAACCAGTACGGTTTTCTAAATTTTTGCATGGACATATGGAAAGACAAGGCCTCGTATTTCTATGACCAAGAAGGTAGAAATATGAAAATATGAGTTCATATAAAATATGAGTTCATATAAAACAGGAGTTCATATAAAATAGGAGTTCATATAAAATATGAGTTCATATAAAACAGGAGTTCATATAAAATGCAATAAAAATATGCCCTAAATTAGCCAATATAATCTTGCATCGGTTTGCATTGATATGTATAAGAGTAAAATCAAAGATTTATATCAACGGTGACCACTGTTGTGTTGAAGTGGGTTTATATTTATTGCCGAGATTGGCCTTATACCACCATTTTAAATAGTTCGTCTGTCTATGTCTTCAGTGTGGACTATAGACAGAAAAAATAAACCAAAAATGCTGAATAAAAATGTGTTTATGTCATTTTCACCCTTTTGATTAACAAGGGTTGACAGATAAATACAATTAAGAGTTTTAAATATTTCATTTGGTATAAAAAACCAGCATCTTAAGCCTGTTCCATTCTGGACACAGGACGTGCTAGCGCATTTTCGTGTTATGTATCAGTACGTATGTTAGCTTTCAGTAAATATTTGTAAATTTTGGAAATGTTTATAAATTCAATTGTGTAATGCATATATCTGAAAAAAATATTTAAAAGACGTTTCTTTATATTTGAAAAAAAAAATTCTCTTAAATCTAACTACAAGTGGTTTGTGGGCACTGAAATAGGAATCATAATTGAAACATTCTAAATTGTAGTCATTTAATCGTCCGAAACCTCCGTCAATTGTTGTTTGATAAATTGTTGTTGCCAATCTTGGTGAAAGACCCCGAAACCTACAAAAGATCGAACTATAGAGTAAAACTGGTATATTGAATAGAGAGTAAAGCTGGTATATTGAATAGAGAGTAAAACTGGTATATTGAATAGAGAGATTTTTGACGTCAACAGTGTCAATAATTTGGTATGACACAAAAGTTGATTTTTTTATGCATCGCCACTGCCATACACTAGAGATGGACATCAAAAGTAATTGCAGTGAATGCATTGAAGTTATTGAAGTGTATGGTCTACTTCAAGAGTACGCGGGATGTAATTTTTATATTAAATCTGGAGCAGTACTTTAAATTAATTTTTCATTTATGTGAGTATGCAAAACGCTGCATTGAAATCATTGCAAGGGCTACAGATGGATGGAAAGACTTTTTCTTTGAGAAGAGAGAAAGACGTATGAGGACGCTAATACATCATATATAAAAAGGGAATGAAGTGATCTTACACAACAATTAAACATACAACATGTAGCTACAAATGTTGTATATTTTTAAAAGGTTTCACACTTTTCGAAAAGTAGGGTTGTAGTGGCGCAAAAAAAAAAAAAAATTCGCACTGAGTGCCTTAATAGTGCGGCCCTGTGGATAGTGAGGTGGCCGGATAATTCTTAACCGAACAGTCAATACTGTACAAACAAAACTCATTGAAGAGAAACATACAGTTAAATAATATTTGAGGGTTGGTGATGTGTTCCAGTTTTTGTTAAAGTTTGTTATTTAAGGATAGAGACCGATTGATCTTCTATGATTACAATTAGGGGGCGGAGTTTGAGGTTTGTTATTTAACAGGATTTGATGTTTGTATTTCGGGGTGGGGGTGTAAACATTGACTTTATTTTACTAGGAGGGTCTCCAAAAGTTTGACACTAGTTGAGGGGTATACAAAGTGGTAAAATGTGTTGATATAATTAATGGACGAGCCCTTACATTTCACATTGTGACGTGGATACGTTATGACATAGAGGTGAATAAACAGAAGATATTAGGGTCTAAATGTCTCTCTTGTCAAAGATTATAAGGGCCCCAAGAAATTAGAATGGGTTAGAGTTAAGCAGCGCTTATCAAATCTTAGCTATCTATCTAAATTATTCTAAATGAACAGCCCCGATGTAGACGATAACTCACAAATAATTTTTTTTAAATAACAACAGTTACCCCTGCATTCCAACCGGAAGTCTTATGTTGATGATCATATGATTAAGTTTTCATCAACTAAAATATCTTTCAAGCTACTAAGTCACACATAATCACCAATTTTTCACAATGGCCTGCCTTGGTCCGAAGTGTTCACTATATTATATGCTCATTAGCATTTGGGGTATTATCATGCTCGTAAGTTACCTTAAAAATTATTACTTTTTCTAAACCAACATAATTTATATTAGGTACTTCAAAATGATTGATACTGTCTATATTAAAGTGCTCAATAAACCATTTCCAAATCAGCAAATATTATCTCTCTAGCTCAATAAGAAGCGATGCTATGACACTTTTTGTTTCTGTGGAAACAGGGCAAAAAAGGGTCAGAATTAGTGACATTTTTTCATCAAAATTTGAGTATGTTATACATTTGTGTGTTTACTTCCATTACTTCCAAACTAAAACTTTTAGTAAAAGGGAATTTACCACTAATTTTAAATAGGTTGCACAGAATATGCATATAATGCAGGTGGGGGTCCTACTTTTCGGCTTTCCTGAATGCTACTTTTTGCACTCCCAGGCCATTAAACATTTATTATATTTTTTTATGAGAAACTAATCATTAGTCTAATGAGAAATGTTTAATTATTTGCAGGGTTGTTAACAATACTCTTAAATTGTATCGTCAATACCGATACCAATACTTCATAAAAATAGTATCGCCAATACCAATACAAATACTCAAGTAAAAATGTATTGCCAAAATCGATACCGATACAATACCGATACTTTTGAGAACAACAGACTATTTTTATTTAAAATAATAATGAGTGCCAGTTTTTCAAGTTTAAAAAAAAGTGAAAACAATAAAATACAATTTCAAAGCACAAATTTAATGATAATCACTTTAGTACTTGACAGCTGGCCAATTGGTGTAGATACTCGACTGTCGACTTCAGAGTCATGGGTTCGATCCTCGGTGAGAACAATGGGAATTTTTCCACAAGTTCATCCAGTTTTAAATAGGTACCCGACTTTAAGCTGGGGAAGTAAAGGCGACTGGGCATTGTGCTAACCACACAATCCCTTCATATGCAGAGGTTATAAAAACAGATGAATCCCCGATGACCCGTCAGGGCTAAGGGAACTTTTCTTTACTATTTCACTACGTGGCAGCACCTAAGACGACCATCATTTCAAAACAATCCTTGCTTAGCCTAGAACGTAATGGCATAAAAATACGCCAACCTAATGAAAACAGGCGCTCAACTCAGCACTAGCCGATCAACTCAGCAATATAGTTTCTTAATGCTTGGGTAGGTTGGGTAGGGTGCTAATGACAGCATTTCTGATGAGTTATCTTCAAGATATCTGTCTACTTCAGCAGAACTTTACTATTAAGCCGGTTCTGCCGCCGTGCAGTAAAACTGAACAGCTGACTGTATTGAAGTTGCACCACCCTGCCGAGTAAGTGGAGTGGAAACTGCACTCAGTGCACTGCAAGCACGCTTTAAGTTTTGTTCAACTTCAGCTTTGTGATCCAAGTTGTCTTGGTGGGGAGGTGGGTGGTATTAATAGTGGTAGGGTTGATGGTTATCATTACAAGCAGTGATTGAATTTATGAAGATTACTTATAAAACAATGTATTAAATCGCTATTGGTATACTTCAATTAGCTAATAGTGGCAACAGAAAAGTATTGGTATCGAGTATCGAAAATTTTTCGTTTAAAATGTATCGGCGATACACAAATCAATACTTGATACAAAAAGGATCGGCAATACAGCAACCAATACTGAAAAAGTATCGCCGATACTGTATTGGCAGATACCGATACTTCGATACTAACAACCCTGATTATTTGTTAGTTTTTGTAGATTTTATAGTTTCTTACACAGCAAAAATAACAGTGAGAGATGAGAGGTGTAACAGAATTAGTTTTATTTGCTTTTACTGTTTTCACACTAAATGCATAGAACTTTGTTTTTCAACGTTTGATTTTTAATTTCAATTACTTAAGTTCTTTTTAATATTAAATTGTTTAATTACATAATATGTTAATAGCTTTAACATTTTCTTTAAAATATATAGCGCTGAATGGGTGTGCTATGCCAGAATGATTTGTTAAATGGTTAAAAAAGTTGAATATTTAATTGCAATGCTTTTCACTATTGTAAATTATTCAGAAGTATATTATGAACACATTCAGTAACAACACAAAAATGTTTTGCAGTTTTTCAATGAATTTCTAAGCTTAGAGGGAAAAAAAAGAGTATGATAGATTGTAGAATCACGGTGTATAATTAACTTACAGCTAAATTAATAAAAACTAGGGCCTACTAAGTATAAAAAAAAACAACTTATTAAAGACTTCTGAAATGGTTGTAGTGAATTTAATTTTTCTTGCATGCATAGCATAGATATGTAAGCATGATACTTATCAAAAGTGCTTTTTTTGTGCCGGTACGCACAGGTACGGCGTACCGGCACCTTTTTTGATGTGGGGAAAAAATGTTTACTTTTCTAGTATTTTAACGTTTATTATTAATTTATTATATTATTAATTTGTTACAATTGAATTATTTTAAAGTTGCGCGCAATAAGAATTAAAATAGGTGCGAACTGGTAGTTCAAAGTTAGTCAATTCATCACTGAGTACCAGCACCAATTTTTTTTTACAAAAAAAAAAAGTACTGCTTATCAATATAAAAGCATTCTGTTCGCTTCTTAGATTTTCTACAAATAACATAGTTTAAGTGTAAAATAGTGCTTGACTGATACAGCTGTTTTTATTGTTATTGACTGACTAAAGAAGAGTAACAAGACATCCTAAACAGGTGGCTTGGCTTAAGATTGTAAATGTAATGCAAATAATTATTATTTGCTTTTAAAAATAAGTAGTCAAAGCATTTATCTTATAAGGTAAACACTTGCAATTGCAATATAAGTAAAGACAAAAAGCTCATATTTAGGTACTTTGATAAAAAATTCAAATTGTTATATTAAAATAAAACTAGTGTAAATGAATAGAGCTTGCAGAGTACATTCCAACATCTCATTTTTAATTATATCTAAGTTATGATTTTTTTATGATTTTTTTTTAACTAATGACTATATATAGGAAAACTAGTGATCAGATTTTTTTATTAGCATAGCTGTATATATACCATCAGTAACAGTAGACTAAGCAAACTTATTTGTTTATTCTTAACCAAATTACTGATTTAAATGTTACAGATATATTCATTTAACTAAAATATAAATTACAATTAAAAATTAGATTACAAATTAATACTAAAATGCTAGCATTGAGCACAAAATAGTAATCCCCTAACCAAACACATGGCTTGGTTCATGCTAATACTTATTAAAAATACTAGCACTCATAATTTGTTTTAATTTTGCTATTTTAACAAATAATAAGCCTAAACATATAAAAATATGTAAAAATTCTTTCATTACTGTTTTAGAAATAGCTCTAAATAAAAGATTACATTTATTGAGGACCATATTAAGAACTAAAAAAACAATTTTTTCATCACATTCTGGCTGGAGCCGCTTTTGCTCTTTAGTTTTTTTTTTGCTTTCAAAGCAAAGTATGTGTATTGTGTTTTAAACTGATGTCTCATTGACATTTCTTTCTACATGCCTTTAAAGAAAGATGCCAGCAAACTGGCAACTTTCTTTAAACTTTACGCTGCTTTAAAGAAAAAATTACATGTCGCTGCATAGTTGCGTATCCCTGCATAGCCTTTACCATGCTCCTTATTTTATTTTCATGCTCATGAAAATCACTGGTCTAGTTGGATAACATTAAATTGAATTAAAGATAATGATGCCCAAAACAAAACAATTGTATGTACGATAACAGCCTATTTTAATTGCAGGCTGGAAGAAGCATGACTTCTAAAGTAAATTATGATGATGAATGGAAGAATCTGGTCCAGGCCACAGATTATATATTATACAGATAGTGCAACGCTATATAAATAGTCCTCGGGTTTATGTCTCATTTTTGTTATTAGCTTTTGTTCTAATGACGCTTTCCATTCATAAAAATACACAGACCTATTTACACCCTTTGTTTTTTTTTTCAAGACATGAAATATGAATGAAAAAGCTTTCACTTTGCTTTATAAATATAAAATAAGCGATAATATATTATTTAATTCATGAGTTCATGGGATTTTATAATTAACCATTCTATTCTATGAATGGACTGATGAGTGAAAATATCATTAATAGCGGCAATGAAAGCATTGTTTCAAAACAAGGCTTGCACATTCTGTATAACATCTAATATGTGGTCCATGCTGTCTTTTTTCCATGGCATAGCATTTTTATGACATAGCCTCAGCATAAAAAAATATTCTAAATCCACTTCTCACTAATTTACAGTACACCGAAATTGTGAAATCGATTTTAAAATAAGAATCTATTAATGATTGATACATAAAATTGCTATTCATTTAATGCAATATTCTGGTATTTACAGTTTATTTCAATATATATACTAGACTGCATTCCATATGCTATGGAAAGTAAAGTATGCAGAGATATAACCCAAAGGCATTAAAAATTCTTATGCTTATAATAATCTGTAAAAGAATTTCAGCCATAACACAGTAGCATGTAGCAACTTGATATAGTTTTAAGTCTACGATTAATATTTATACTGTCTTATATATCACATCTATTTAGTCTTCGCTAAATCTAGAGGTGCACCCAAGATAAATCATATTGACCTGTACATTTTTAATCTTAAGTTTATTCACACAATCACCAGTCCAAAATAGGGACTGGTAACTTAAAGACACAACCACTAACAAGTGAATAAAATATCCAGGTATCCTATCTCTATATTGCAACCAGCTCCTCTGAGCTCCCTGGTCTAATCTCCAGTCAAACTGTTCGGTTTAAAAACCTCAAATCAATAATCCTTTTTTCTCCCACCCACTCAGACTCACACACATGACTACCCTGACCCATCCAGGCTATCACTCTCTGTAAATCTTTCCTGACCAGTTGACCATGCACATTATGGCTTGGGATGAGTGTCACTACAAACTGCCTATAATATGAGCTGTTAGTTTCATTTATTACTTATTATTTATTTAATAATGTTTCATTTTTTCATCAACAGGTACTGCTGGGGATATTTTTTCAAATCCGAAGCATTGCTTTGTTTGAAGACTTGAAAATGGATGAGAAAGAATGGGAGAATTTGAACTTTACCAAATCTTACATTCAAGAGAAATATGAAGATAATGCCATCAACTGTTGGATAGCTGCTGGAATCTATGTGTTACTTTTTGCTTGGTCCTTCTTCCAGTACAGATTGAATGCCAGACAAAATTATGAAATGTCTTGAATTTGAGAAAGATTTGTGAGAATTACCAATGATAATGTAATATGTGATAATTTTTTTTTATGCATAGTATGTAGTTGAAAGTAACAATATAGGTATTTT
The DNA here is from genome assembly GCA_021962125.1 of Bulinus truncatus. Lineage (NCBI taxonomy): Eukaryota > Metazoa > Mollusca > Gastropoda > Planorbidae > Bulinus > Bulinus truncatus. The sequence goes on along the minus strand of JAGDYQ010000128.1, from coordinate 1,999,083 downwards.
ATTTACTTTTCATGTTAAACCATGCAATTTTATTTAACCTAGAGTGCATTTCACATGAATGCAGACACAGTGTTTCAGTAAATATAGTTCTATCACACCTAGAAAGAAATATTAGGGTTTTAATTAACAGAAATCCTCCCTGATGAAACAGAATCAAATTATTCACATCAAACATATATCTAGACAATTTTATATTGAAAAGTGCTTTATATTTTTTTAAAAAAACTTTATTTCTTTAATTATTACTGTTACCCAAAATTCGTTTTAGATGCTAAGCCTCTTGAAGCAACATGGATAAAATTTATTATTATTTTAAAAAATCTCATTTGTAGTTGCAATAGTCATAGTAGTTCAAACTCAAATTTTTCATCAGATATTTTTTGTTTATACATCGTGTGAAATCTATTGAATGTGTTTATTTATGTTTATTTAATATTTTCATATTCTGTAAATAACATGGAGACATAATCATTCCAGTCCATTAATCATTTATGCGTGAATGGTGTCCCTTTGTCTTACTCTAGACTATGGTATGAGTGTATCTGAGGGCTGTATGTAATTATTGAACAGTGTTTTATGTAACCTGACTTGTATAGAAATAAACTGGAGATATGTATTGATACTTTGCTGTTTTTTTTTTTAAATTTATGGACTAATATTTACTAATAAATGACAAATGCATTATTTATTATATAGTACCTGGCACTAAAAACTCACAATTCGTAAATTTTGTTTTTAAACTTTCTAAATGAATGTGACCAACTATTTTACAAGGAAGATGTGTACAAGTTGAAGAAATAAATAAAAGAAATATTATATGATAACTATAATACAGGCCAACATTGATATAATAGTAAACTTGTATAACAATGATATTGTAATAACTATAATACAGGCCAACATTGATATAATAGTAAACTTGTATAACAATGATATTGTAATAATTCTCATTTGCTTGTGGGACCCATTATGTTTGGTGACCTTAAACAATAATCCACTCTTACTGGTGCTGTTAAACTAGTTCTCATCACTGTACACAATTATATTTAAGTGTTTCAGATTATTGTATACTCCTAACATTTTTAGCTCATATTTTTGGTTAAGAATGATAGTAAAGGAAGATAGTAATAGTCTTCCAAACATTTATGCTAGCAAAAAAGTTGTGGGTAGCAAAGGAAATTTTGGGACTCATTGACTTTCACAAACCCTTGATCAATGTACTGGCCTGTTAGTGTCACTGTGTGGTGAGCATTATATATTTATCAGTGTAATTATAATATCACTGAATCTGCAATACCCTATAATAGTTTTTATCATATATAGTATTACTTTTTTATAATAATGAATGAATTACATGACAACAAATTAATTTGTAGAATACTTCATTAAGAAATAACACATTTACAAATTTTGAAAAAAGTTATTTTTCCTGCTAATAATCTTCAGTAATAAAAAATATTCTAATATGCTGTCTAATAACTTTTCAAAGCATGAGATAAAATATGTAGACATTACAGACGAAGATAAATAATCAGATAAAAATACATTAGTTTTATGATATCAATGTTCTCCTAACCTGTTAAAAACCTTTCCTCTGCAATTAGTACAAGGAATAATTAAGTTTAGATAAATTGATAGTTTATTTCTTAACATATATTCTTTTTAAAATTGTACATTAATAATTAACACAAAAAAAATTACAGTACAACATCAGATCATTGTATAAAATTGATAGCAACTTTTTAACAATTTGCATAGTATAAATAATCAAAAGAAATTGATATCACAGATATCTATCACTATTTTAATAACATGTTGATGAAACATTATATAAATAATTTAAATAATATGTTATCCCACCTGCTGGCTGTAGTTTGCGCAAGGCTGATACATTATGTTAATTGACTATTTAATTAGTATAGCAAATTTGTTATACTGCGATATAAAAAAACATATTACCAGACCAACAAGAGTAAATGTTTTAAGAACTAATTATTTGGTTAACATGTACATACATTAAGAATATAGAATAATTGAATTTTTTTGAAGAATGCATTTAATGATTATCAAATAAAAAAAATTATTATAGGCAGTTAAGATTACAATTTTGTTTGACTTTAAGAAAACTAAATATTTGACATAAGAGGTCAGCTTAAGCCATCCCTGCAACTTTATAGAATGATGCATAAAAAATGTAATAAATTGCTAAACAAGGAAGAAAATTTATAAACAAAGATTAATTACTACATATCTAGATTTTTTTACATTTATTTAATTCTGGACCCTTTTTCATTTTAAATAAGGTTTGGTTAAAAATTTTCACTTCATGGAAAAATCTTACAATGCAGTATTCTAATAATAATTTAGAAATGGAAGAAAAATGTTCACATGAACAATTTAAAAAAATTGTTTACATCTGAGTTTTTAAAGAAATTTTTTACAATAATTTCCTTTGGCTTACAAATAGGCAGACCAGACTTAATGTGTAACTGGAAAAAAACATTGAAAATTCTAACACAAACGAAACACAGATTCACTAACTCAGTGCACCTTCTTTATATTCTGAATCACAAGTATTTTCTAAACAATTAATTCCTGAAATTTCACCATATTAATAATTCTACCTCAGGATCCACCTATGCTAGTTAGGCCATTGTCTGGAGGGAGGTGTTGATATATAATGAATTCAATACTATTAGATTACTGATTACGAAATGTGAGATAAACTAATAGAAGTGGTAAAGAAAACCTCCTAATTAGGCCATATCATCATGGCCTTGAGGGAAGGGGGGTGCAGCCCAAACTCATGTTAGGGACACATACCATTAGGTTTAGCTTAAATCGTTATGTTACTAAGCTAGTGGTGGTCAGAATGCATACTTTTGGTGAAGATGGGGCACAAGCAGGGCCGTAGATAGCTGTTGTGGCATCTTTGAGAGTCCGATTTGCCTCGCCTCTCCCACCGTTCCAAAAAGTGATAAACCCTTACAATACACCATTTTTTTAACTACACATTTCTTATGTCTTTCTCTCTTCACTAAGAATAGGTCTGAAATATCTTTAATCATTGCATGAAGCAGTCGTCATGATCTCATTACAGCTTTTTATATACTCTTAATGTCACTAATAAACTTCTAAGCATCATAGCCGAAATGCTCATAGACATGTCAGTACTTTGCAGTGAATGACTGAAAAAATGTTACCACTGTGTGTTTTAAAGGCTGCAAAGCACTATTTCAAGCAGAACTACCTTTCTAGGCTACTGGGCCCAAGATTAGTTGACTGCATGCCTAATATGAAATGTACATTTTAGAGATGCTAGACATAATATTTATAAATTGTATGAGAGATACCTCTAAGTTTATGTGAGATATAGATATATAATTAGGAGATGCACGGCAATAGATTTGACTCCTTGAAATAAGTTATTTTTAAAAAAGATAAATTTGTTTTGGTTAACATTTGAACTTTTTTTTACAAGGTTGGTCTTTAGACATCTTAACTTATTTAAAATTATAAAATACAAATATTTTCTTTAAATCTTTGTCTGATTTTCTATATAAAAATATTTTTTATCATTGATAACTTGCGCCTTATGACTTACGAGAGACGAATTAAAAATGAACTTAAAATTAGAACCAAATAATACAAAAAATACTTCGAACTCTTATTTACGTTTATTTCAAGTGATTCGGTAGATAGCAGCGCAGTACCAAATTTTGAAGTTAAACAGAAATATTTACCAGTGCTCGCTTGACTTAAGAAAAAATCAGTGCTGGGCAGCCCCGTAGCTAAGGGGGGGGAACCGGGGGCCGTGCCCCCCGCTAAGTGTGGAGTGCCCTCCCGCTTAAAAAAGAAGAAAAAGAGGTAAAATTAAAGAAAAAGTAACTAAAATGAGAAAAAAAAAATAAACGTTCAGAACTGTCACATCTAAAGAAAAGAGAAAAAAAACTCTCATCTTTCCCCACTCTTACATTCAATTCACTTTAAATAATGAACACATTTTGTTTGTTTACTGAATGACTTCCTGCGTGTGCGCATGTCCGCTTTCTAAATTCTTCCTTGACCTATGTTTTTTTGCTCTGTTCAATGAAGTTTTTGTTTGTTTAAAACTTTTTAAAATACCCCTTATCATACATCAACTCATTTAGAAATGCACAAACATTAAAAATATGCCACTTTTGTTGACATGGAGCAAGTGTCATGGCAGGTCACATGGGCGGGGTGCAGCTGTAATACAAAAGCGCTTACAACGTACAGTGCCATATGTTCATTGCTTTAATCACCCGTTGCATCTTGTTGTAAGTCATGCAATATCTTTTGTTACAAGAGTAGCTTCGTTTTTAGAGCATTTTCTAAAAAAAATGCTCTATTGTCCCCGTTTTGTCTGTCTGTCATCACCCTAGATCTCAACAACCATAAGTCCTAGACCCATGATGTATATATCATTTTGTAGGTCTTGGCCTGCCAAGTGTACATCAAAAGTTCATTTCGCGACAGGACCTCTGAGGGCCGGGCTTCAGGGCTCCTAAGGGGCTTATATATTATATATACACCTTGTACGTTCAATAACCCATTCATTTGGTGCGAAATACTGCAGCACGTAGTTTCACCAAGATTTATTAAGAAACTCATCAAATGAAATAGTAAGCTTGTGTTCTGAGTTTAATTGAAAGTATCAGAGCTATGCAACAATTGACGGAGTTTTTGGACGATTAAATGACTATAATTTCGAATGTTTTCAATTATGAGTCCTATTTCAGTAACCACAAACCACTTGTAGTTAGATTTAAGAGACAATAATTTTTTTTCAAATATAAAGAAACGTCTTTATAATTTTTTTTTTACAGATATATGCATTACACAATTGAATTTATAAACATTTACAAAATTTACAAATATTTACTGAAAGCTAACAAACGTACTGATACATAACACGAAAATGCGCTAACACGTCCTGTGTCCAGAATGGAACAGGCTTAATTGCTTGTTTGATATTTGCGAACAGCATTACAATTTTTTTCGTCGACCAAATATCAAGACAATTTACGTGCGCGAATTACTTAAACGTGTCCTTGATCAACGCTGGGAGGGTCATCTTGCTGCTGCTAGAACATTGGACAAGTCGATAACACATGTTGTGGATGTTTTGAAAATATGCGAGCAATATGTTGGTGAAATAGCAGTCCTTGCATGTGAGTCATCATTCAGCTCTTTGAAGAGGATCTTGACACCGCAGAGAATGTCAATGTTGCATGCCAGAAAAGCAGACCTGAGACCTTGTTCTCATATCAACTGAGAATAAATTGGCAAAGAAACTGAAGTCTGATGGTGACGGTCTGTTGCCACACCGCTTTTGGGAGGCTAGCAATCTTCAGTTGCAGTTGTACTGAGTACTGAGTGTCAATTTTGGGAGGCTAGCAATCTTCAGTTGCAGTTGTACTGAGTACTGAATGTCAATTTTCTTTCCAATGACACCTGAACCATGAAGTAGACTACTTTAATTAGATTAGGTATCTTGGTCCTAAGTGACTCTAGCGATGTTCGACCATTTTCTTTTTATATTTAGCTTAGTTTTTTAGTTGTTAACTTTTGTTTTATCATGTATTGCAGTGATTCTTTTGATATGTTTAACGATATACATATTATAAAATACAGTATTACATTTATGTATATGAGTTTAACATTTCACTTAGTTATAAGTTTACCAGTGATTTTAATTTTTTTTTTTTTTTACTTTTTTTGTTTATTTGTGAATAACTTAAATTTTCCGATTCGTTGTATTTGGAGTGAGGATACTTGCAGTTGATTGAGGTCTCATTAACTTGGCATAACTTTGCTATGATTTTCTATCACACATGGAAATGAAATCCATATGTTTTCAACCCAAAGTGTGCATTTTAAAAATTAAAAGTTTAAAATGAAATAATTATTAAAAACTATTATTATGAAGATTGTTTTTTGAAAGAATTTCTTTTAAAATAAAGCAAGGAATAAGCAATAAAATGAAAAAATAATAATGTTTACATTTCGCAACATTTATAAAATATTAACTAATAATTATTTACTCTTTTTTTCCTACTTAAACACATCACAACCGTCAGTTGATTCCTGCATTGTTCAAGTTATATCAACAGTTTTGTAACATCTAAGCTTCATACGAAACGACGGGACAGCCCCGTAGCGTGAAAATTCTGCCCCTTACGGGCCTGCGACATGATTAGATTTCATAAAATTCATCAACGTAAAACTGAATGTTGTTTGTTTAATTGTAATGTTTTCCTATCAATTTTCATGTTCACTTGTTTTTTTCTTCATTATCTTCTTCTAAACATCTTAACAAACAAGAGTTTGAAAAGTTAAAACAGATGATATTATTAAAAATAATGTAGTGCCGTTAATAGAATTTTAAAAGTTAGGTTTTTAAAAAATTATTTCGGAAAACCCCACCTTCCTGAGGTGCCCCCTTGCTGGGTATTGATGCCTCCCTGCTTACTTTGACTTGGCTACGGGCCTGGTGCTGGGGATGAACAAAATTTTCTGCAGAGCCGGTAATAAATGTCATCCCCGGCAGGGATGAAATTAGCTAAAGCAGAGACGGGGATGACAGTTCTCCCTGGCGGTCACTACCAACATGTCGTGTTCACCCACGTCATTACTCTGAACTCTATAGTCGTTATCTCCCCTTTCACCGGTCACTACCAACGTGTCCAGACAACCATAAAACACATCACAAGAACATTACAAAATACAAGTTAGTTATAAGTCAGACTGTCAACAAATTAAATTAGCCACTGATTGATAGACTATCTTTCACGAAATGATTTCATGCAACTCATTTTTCAAGTTTGTCAATGAGACTCTTCTTTAGATAAGGGGTTATTTTAAAATTCTGTGTCATGTTTCAAGTGGTAATATATTTGTTCAATATAACTGTGGTTAAGTTAAACAACTATTAATGACTACCTCACAGACGAGCTGAAGAAAGTTGTTGACCCGGTAATTCAACGCAACGCATTTTTCAGTCATCCGGAAAACGTGTCGGAAAACGTGTCGCTTGCGAAGCTTGTCGACGAAAGATCAGATATACGCGAGTTACCTCTGCGACACATAATGAAATCCAAAAAGCAGAAACGTACGATCTCAGTTTGATCTTTCTGTGTGCCAATAATCAACTTTGAGGCTACTAGCTACATAGACATGATCGATTGGCAGAAAACTCCGATCGTAATGGACATTGATGACGATACTTTGTTAACCCGCTATCCTCGTCAAACCCAGTCAGTAGAGAGACATATCAAGTTAGTTACAGATGCTTCCAAAGTGGCCTGTGGTCCAGAAAAACGCCACAGGTTCATAAGAGCACGCTTGGAATCGAGATCGAAAATGCCAAAACTGGACACCAAAGCCCAACATCATTTGAAGATATAAAAACAAGTTAGACAGTTGCATGTGTTTTCCCTTCAAATATGTGGTTCTTTTTACTTTAACGTTTGTATAGACTGTTAAAAAGGTAAACAACAATATGAATATGTTGTAAATATAAACTTGGTTTTTAAAGATTGTTTTTTTTTTATCGAAATATGCCTATACTTTAGGTCAACTGTGGAACCTCAAGATATGCTTTAAATTGTCAAATTCTTTGCCACATTACTAACTGCAAGCGTTAGCAAGTTCTATAGCTATCCAAACATGATATTCAGACATTTTTTTTCACTCCACCTTAGTGTTCAGTGTCGTGATAACTCAGAATACAAATTAATCACTTTATGACATTGTTTGAATTCAAAATCTTCCAGGTTTAAAATTATTTTTTCCCTCTGGGAGGATAGTCGTGTTTGTCCCATTGTTGACCGAAGATACGTTTTTATCAATTTGAGTTTAGAAAAGTTCGCTCCTGCAGTACTCTGCTTTTAAACATGTCAAATTTAAGTCTTGATTCCGTTTCGGACAAAAAGGGACATTTTAAGAGCATTTTCACCGAACGAAATCCGTATTTTTTTCCGTGTTTTGATAAATAGGGAAGTAATCATGTTGAATAACTGTTACAAAAATAAATAATGATTACGCCCCTTTGATTAGCTTTTATATTTTATATTTAAAATATAAGCAAAAACGGTACCTAGGAAAGTCTTTTTTTTCGGCCCTGAGATGTCAGATCGCGAAAGGGACTTTTGTTGTACACTTGGCAGGCCAAGACCTACAAAATGATATATACATCATGGGTCTAGGACTTATGGTTGCTGAGATATAGGTCGCTCCGTTGTTAATATAGCTTATATAGTAAAAACGGTACTTAATACGCCCCCCTTTTACGGCCCTCTGAGGTCCTATCGCGAAATGAACTTTTGATGTACACTTGGCAGGCCAAGACCTAAAAAATGATATATACATCATGGGTCTAGGACTTATGGTTGCTGAGATCTAGGGCGCTCCTATGTTAATATAGCGTATATAGTAAAAAACGGTACTTTACAAGCCCCCTTTTATGGCCCTCAGACGTCAGATCGCGAAACGGACAAAAGTCATTTCTTGGCAGGCCAAGACCTACAAAATGATATATACATCATGGGTCTAGGACTTATGGTTGTTGAGATCTAGGGTGATGACGGACAGACAGACAGACAGACAGACAGACAAAACGGGGACAATCTAAAAATTGAAAGATAGATCATGAAAGCAATATTTACATTTGGAAAAATTGTCACCAACCTATTTTGTATTTGTGCTGTAAGCATTTTAGCCACAGTTTTCTTGTCAGCAAACATCCGTGAGAACAAAAGAAATTCATTAGTAAAATGCCTCTGATGGGTACATCTCAATTAGTGACTTGGCTTTCGAAACTGTTAGATCAGTTGACAGAGATCTGTCCAGAAGAAAGTTGAACCTTTTATGTAGTGTTGTGTAGGCTGCTCGCCGTTTTCCCATCTCAGTAATAAGTCTATCTATGATAACATAAAGAGACAGAGTACGGAATTATTTTACTAGGACTCATACCTAAAACCGGATCATTATCAACCACAACTTCATCATGAAATCTGTGTCGCTGTAGTTTGCGTTGTGTACATTCTTTATAATCCGTTTGTGAGACCTCTTTTGCTATACCTTCGTACATTTCAAATGTATCGCGTGTATCATGAAAGTTAAGAACAAGACTGTCATACAAGTTGATGATGGTCGTTAACTCAATTCCAGGCTCCTGTAGAGCTTTGTTGACAATATCAATTTTTTTGAAGCAAGTCTTTCCAAATCACACACATTAACGCTGTCTCGAAATGGTCCAACTTCTTTTTGAGTGATTTGGCTTCATGCACATTAAAGCTTTCCTCTAACCAAAGCGAAGCGAACCGCTGCGCTATTTCTCACGTGAGATTTTGCAAAGCGCGAAAAACCCTCGATACACCTAAGCGAAGCGAACGTAGGCGTCAGCCGACCGGATATAATGATTTTTTAAATTTTCTTTTTGTTTATTTGAAGATGTCGGCAGACATTTTCTTCTTATGATATATTTTCTACAGTTATTGTATTTTACAAGTAAAAAGTGAAAAAAAACACTTACTTTTTGGTATAATCTGATATAATTCAAGTTGCTATATATAAATGTAAGTCTTATTTGTTAATTTTAAGACATTTATATCAATTTTAACCTTGATTTTCATTTGAGTCGATGTTTCTAGGCAGCCATTTTGGATTGTTTACACTCGCGAAACGCGAAAAAACTCTGAAAGAAGCGATGCCGCGAAATTTCTCTGCACCGCCGCGGAAATTCTACGCGGTTTGAGCATCTCCATGTAAATACATTGCCGCGAAAGAGGGGCGAATTTCGCGAGCTACCTAGATACGCGAAATTCGCTTTGGTTAGAGGAAAGCTTTAGGTTTTTTCTTTCAGCCACTCTGTCAATTTTAACCATCGCTGCAGTGAAAGCGAAAAAAAAGTGTAAACTGAACAATAGCAAAATAGTTGACTGCAGCTGAACAGCTCTCCACAGCAGGCAGACGAGCCTACCAAATTTAAGCTGTGGGCAGCGTATGACACCCACTCCGCTAATTTATTAATCTCTCTATATCTAGCTTGTACTCCCGAATAAATCCCACTGATATTACTCGCATTGTCCTAAGACTGCGATCTGCAATTGCCGATATCTATACCATGAAGTCTGAGAGTACTCACCAACAGATCGAAAAGTATTTACCATCAATTGGAATGAACTGAAGAAAACGCTCTACAACAGTTCCACTTTTGAGAACATAGCGTACAACAACTGTCAGCTGATCCACATGATTGATGTCAGGAGTGGAATTGATACTGATTCCATAATATTTAGCATTCTTAAGTTCAGACAGTATCTGCGTCAATACTTTGGATCCCATTAACTCAATAAATTCATCACATAGCCTATACTGGCAGAAAGATATGATACATTCCCCTTTCCGGTCATCAAAACCATTGATAAACTGATTTGCAAAACCGGTGTTGTAGTCAAACAGCTTGCACACATAACAAAACACTTTACCCGTTGAAGGAGAAAAGAGAATACAGTCTCGAGTGACAATTTCACCAATAGTAAACGTTCTAGTAAAATATTTTTTGCGTGCATATCTGATCTTGTCACCAAATTGTCTACCCTTTAATGACTCCAAATTTTGTGAAGGAACATGTTCAGCATAATAACTTCTTAGATGTGCAGTTATCTCCCAATCAGCTGGATCACTTGAATAACTGTATTATTAGCCATGCAGCATATGCTTCAAATCGGCATATCCTACTGACCCTAATATACAGTCTGAGTCTATAGGCAAATCAAACACAGCAGCTTCAGCATGACCCATAACAGAATTTGCAGATACCTTTTCTTTGTAACACTTGTTTCGGTTGTTTCACTTTTTTTCAGCACAGTCCGGCAACATTATTTGTGGTATTGCGAGATTATTGGTTTACATTGTGGCCGAAGAAGTAAATAAAATGTCATTATCACTAGTATTACTAGTTTAACTAGTAATGCAATCAGTGTCTCTGCTCATAAAATGCAGCAACGAATCCCGATTTTTTTTCAATGCTTTTTCTTTCTCCTTTTTCTTCCGCTTCTCAAATCCACTCTCGTGTTTCCTTTTGTATCCATTAGACATGGTTATTTAAAATACTTTTGTTACTTTTTTAAATTTTGTAAGAAAAAAGAAGCACACGATTAACGACAAACAACAAATATGAAGCGCATGATGTAACACCGGAATTACTACGTCATCACTGCATATAGTCTGCATAGAATAAATAACAATGTGGAAAGTCTATTTAGATTTCAAATCGCGGGTGCATTCTTGAAAAATATTAAAAAGGAAGTCGGAGAGGGCCTACGACTTTGAAAGTGCATAGGGCCTACGGTGACCTTACAACGGCCCTGTATATATGCTTCTATTACTTCTCGTCTACTAAATTGTCGTAGCTAACTTTCACTACAAGTATACTGCCGTCCCGAAAGATTGAAGTAGGTATACTTTAATAACATATGCTTCTATCGCTTCTCGTCAACTTAACTGTCGTTGCTAATTTTTCACTATAAGTATACTGCCGTCCAGAAAGATTGAAGCAGATATACTTGTACGTCTGATGGATGTCCAGTCTCTAGTCGGCCTGCATTCGGTCTGCCTGAAAACTAACATATATCTAATTATATGTGGTGATTAAGCCATCCCATGATTATAAGGCCCCAACTCTTCTGATTGCCCTTCTACCCCCTTCTAACTCATTTACATAATTAGGACTCTCTTTCCAGCCTAGTGATTGGTGCAGCCAAATACCCATTCTAAGGTTAGCATTCCTTTGTTACCTACAACTAAGTTTACTGTTACCTACGGTTAAGGTCACTGACTTGTATCAAATTAATATAAAGAAAGTTCGTTGTCCAGCTTTAGCTTAAGAGACAGTGGCGCTCCCCCTTGACACATTAGACAAAGGCTAAAGTCTTTTAGATCTAACTTCCCTACCGGGGTCACTGGAGATTTTATAGAATCTGACTTGAACTGTTAACCTTACTGTACATAAACAAAGATCTAACCCTGAACTTTTAATTAACAAAATATATAAATGTGGTCCTGGCCTAATGAACTTTTAAACTTGACTATCCATGTGAAATTTACCAACTTATTAGTGGCTCTAAGGTTGTAGGGATATACCTAAAGCTATCGTTATACATACCCATATCCAGTTTTGTCCCAATGTCCATCTTCAAATAAAATTGATCTCCTTAGTGCTTCCCGGTATAGATCTACCTGTCTCAATGTTAGATCTACTTGTCTCAATGTTAGATCTACTTGTCTCAATGTTAGATCTACTTGTCTCAATGTTAGATCTACTTGTCTCAATGTTAGATCTACTTGTCTCAATGTTAGATCTACCTGCCTCAATCTTAGATCTACCTGCCTCAATGTTAGATCTACCTGTCTGAATACTATCTGTCTGAATACTATCTGTCTGAATACTATCTGTCTGAATACTATCTATCTATCTATCTATCTATCTATCTATCTATCTATCTATCTATCTATCTATCTATCTATCTATCTATCTATCTATCTATCTATCTATCTATCTATCTATCTATCTATCTATCTATCTATCTATCTATCTATCTATCTATCACATCAACAGTGAGCTAACATCACTGTGTATCACCTCAATAGTGAGATAACATCACTGTGTATCACCTCAATAGTGAGATAACATCACTGTGTATCACCTCAATAGTGAGATAACATCACTGTGTATCACCTCAATAGTGAGATAACATCACTGTGTATCGCATCAACAGTGAGATAATATCATTGTTTATCATCTCAGTAGTGAGATAACATCACTGTGTATCACATCAACAGTGAGATAACATCACTGTGTATCGCATCAACAGTGAGATAATATCATTGTTTATCATCTCAGTAGTGAGATAACTACCGACTTTGTTTCATTTAAAAACAAATAATGAATTAAAATTAAAATATAATTAGCCACAGTCGATAAAACAAAATAAACGGTGACTCCAACTATTTCACGAGTTGTATCGAAAAGTTGATCCTCCCAACATTATTTAATATGTGAACGACCCACTTAGACCAAATTGTATGCAGCTGGTTTATATGTACAAAAAAATTAATTTTACATGTGTTAAAGGAGATTATAAAACTTATTTTACTTGGAAAAAATATACAATTTTGTTCTAAATCATTAAATTTGATTTCATAAAGAAATCACAACTTTATATTCGAGAATAAATTTGAATAATGCAATTTTTTTTATGTTAATTTACTTTTTATGCCCACCCTCACCATTTCAAAAATTGTCACGCCCCCCCCCCCCAATCCAACATTGTTGACGTAATATATGAACAGGCCATTAATATAAAGTACTAGACATCTCCGATTCACCGTTAAATGTTATATAATATGTGAACGCCCCATAAAGATGCAACATATTATTACAAAGAATTTCTATCCTCTTCTGGATTTCTACTTCCGGCAGATGCAACGTTCGTTATTATGAGATCTATCTATCTATCTATCTATCTATCTATCTATCTATCTATCTATCTATCTATCTATCTATCTATCTATCTATCTATCTATCTATCTATCTATCTATCTATCTATCTATCTATCTATCTATCTATCTATCTATCTATCTATCTATCTATCTATCTATCTATCTAATCTATAAATTCATCCATCCATAAATCATCCGACCTGTCTGTCTAAATCCTGTGTTTGTAAGTCTCTCTGTCTTTATGCCCACCTGTCTGTAGAATTATCTATTTATCAAATTGCCTGTATGTCTGAGTTTCTACTGTACGTATTTCAATTATGTCTGTATGAAACATATACAAATAAAATTAATGTTTGAAACCATTATTTCCCCCGACATTTGGGGAACGTCAAGAGGGCGGGGCGGCTACATGTCAAGAAACTAATTCAACCAATGTGACATCACCAGTACTGTCAGCTACCCGGTGAGGTGGTTTAAGGGTGGTAGGACTTTTCGAACCCGGACAGTTGGACCTCGCCATTTCCACCCCGCGACACTTCCACCCCGCGACACATCCACCCCGCGACACTTCCACCCCGCGACACTTCCACCCCGCGACACATCCACCCCGCGACACTTCCACCCCGCGACACATCCACCCCGCGACACTTCCACCCGCGACACTTCCACCCCGCGACACATCCACCCCGCGACACTTCCACCCCGCGACACATCCACCCCGCGACACTTCCACCCCGCGACACTTCCACCCCGCGACACTTCCACCCCGCGACACTTCCACCCCGAAAAATTCGACCCTGTGAACTGATAGAAACATTTGAATTATTATTTCTTTGTTTTAAATATGTTTATTAACTTTGTTCAACTTGTGTATAATTGTTGAATATATGTGTATGTTTTATTTTGAAATGTATGTTTTGATTGTTTAACATTTTTTTTTAATTGTTTAAATGATGTGTTTTAGTCCTTGTGATGTCTTAGCAATGTACACAAATTGTGTGATTAGACCTATAGCCAAGCTCTGATAAAATTATAACTCGTCAATCTCACACCTTGGGTCATGTCTAGCAAAAACGAAAGCGTGGTAAGTGTTGCCATTGTTTATTCATTGTTTGATGATTCAAGTTGGTTTCCGCCACTATTTTGTAAGCAGAAATCTGTTCTTTCATTTCACTTTGAAGTTTGCCTATGATAACAACCAAATGTAAATAACGGAAATTATGACTAGTTATGAGATTCAAACGTAGATCAGCTGTATCCGTATTTTCAATTCGCTTCCGCAAAGACTTACGTTATTTAGATTCCTTGTTATCTGAGAAACATCGTCACTTGTTGCAACAGCACCAACTTGAACAACACGTTATTTATAACTCATGAACTTCCCACTTAAATCTCGTCATCAGTGTCACCACAGGCTGCCTACTTGGATATTTTATTTGCAGATCTAAATAATTTGACCCATAAATTAGATTTGGACCCAAGCAAACTTATTGATGTATGCACACATGGCGTACAACTTCAATGATAGTCATTCCCTGTGACATTGTAGAAATTATAAAATATTAGCTTCATGCATAGCTCACAGAAAGCGTGAGTTCACGCATAGATCACTGAACGCGTGAGATCATGCATAGCTCATTGAACGCGTGAGGTCATACATAGCTCCCTGAACGCGTGAGTTCATTTATAGCTCACTGAACGCGTGACATCATGCATAGCTCATTGAACGCGTGAGGTCATACATAGCTCACTGAAAGCGTGAGGTCATACATAGCTCACTGAAAGCGTGAGGTCATACATAGCTCACTGAAAGCGTGAGGTCATACATAGCTCACTGAAAGCGTGAGGTCATACATAGCTCACTGAAAGCGTGAGTTCATGCATAGCTCACTGAAAGCGTGAGGTCATACATAGCTCACTGAAAGCGTGAGTTAATACATAGCTCACTGAAAGCGTGAGGTCATACATAGCTCACTGAAAGCGTGAGGTCATACATAGCTCACTGAAAGCGTGAGGTCATACATAGCTCACTGAAAGCGTGAGTTAATGCATAGCTCACTGAAAGCGTGAGGTCATACATAGCTCACTGAAAGCGTGACTTCATGCTCATAAATTCATTGTATTATTGGCAACGTGATTTGTACCAATGCTGATATTTTGGACACCACCAAGGAAGAATCCATTTCAATAGTCAATAACATTCGTGCGCGTGTAATTTACCATCGTCAGTTCAGTACGCTTTATTGCAATGATGATTCAACTTAGAAGAAAGACATTTCGCATCATTAAAATGTTCGCTGTCTGGGAATGTCATAAAAACAACCCATCGAGCTGAAAGACTAGAGCAAACAATGTCAAATCTCAAATAAATGTTGAGTGTAAGTTGTGTAAGTTGTAATATTCGTTTTTTTAAATCTTGCATTCTTTCGGATTTTTTTTTCTCGCAACACTTGCACAGTCAGAACCATAAAGGAGAAAACTAAATTGTGTGAGACAAGTGGCGTGAATTGAAATTGTTTCAAAGCAAATTAGAGTACGAATTGCCCATTGATAAATGTCATATTTTCTTGTTTTAACTACAAAACACCCAAATATAGAAATGCCATATTATGACTGCCAACATGACTTAGATTTAACTCTTAATCTATGACTGCCAACATGACTTAGATTTAACTCTTAGTCTATGACTGCCAACATGACTTGACTTAACTCTTAGTCGAGTTTAAGTGAAGATTCTCAGACTTCCGTCATCACCATCATCAGCAGCACGTAATCAGTGAGCCGGATGTATTTGAGACTGTAAATGACAGGTCTCACATGAAGCTTATTTAGTTCAGTAAAGATAACGGCTCTCGTCATATGTCGACGCATCAACCAGTCCATTTAGTTGCATTTGCAAAAAGCTTTGTTCAGGACCGTGTTTGGCAACACAAACTTCTGTGGAAGTGTTTTTTTCACACATACAACATTTCAAAAGTGATCATAGCGCAGTGCACTCTGACATACATTTACAAGATTACTTACGTTTAATAAACCACAAAGTTTGTACCACTCTGTGCCACAGTTGTTAAAGAATAAACACTCTCAAAAATCATTTAAATCTAGGAATGTCTAAGCATGGGTTAATTGATTGTATAAGATTATATGCAGTCTTTGTAAAGACGAAAGTTTTAGTAAAAATTGAATTGCTGACTTAGACCGCCGATAGGTTGCCCTTCTCTGGTTTAATCTGTTATTTTGAAAAAAAAAACACATTTTGTTAACCCTCGTACTACTGAAGGTGTGTTGACTAGTTTCAAATGTTATATTCTAGTTCAACATGTTATATTCTAGTTCAACATTCTCACAGGCCTACACTTTTAACTGTGACGGATGGTCACGCTCGACTGTCACCCTGGAATTTTCGGAATTTCTTCAGGACCTGAATATGTTTTAATCAATATCTCCTAGCTGTTCTAGCTATACTCGGAATATGTTTAAGACAATATACCCTTGTGGGTCTAACTATCTGCGGAATAAATATAAGACAACATTTTTCTAGTTATCCTTGGGTGAAATAAAATTTAGACAATGGGCTATATCTGACATTAAAATATGTGGAAATGAAAACAACATGTTTTTAAATATTATTTAAAATTGCAAACTTATTTCGGCTGGTAAAAGTGGTGGTACAAAGGGGTGGTGCAGTGCAAAGAGGTGGTGCAAAGGGGTGGTACAAAGGGGTGGTGCAAAGGGGTGGTACAAAGGGGTGGTACAAAGGGGTGGTGCAAAGGGGTGGTGCAAAGGGGTGGTACAAAGGGGTGGTGCAAAGAGGTGGTGCAAAGGGGTGGTACAAAGGGGTGGTGCATAGGGGTGGTGCAAAGGGGTGGTGCAAAGGGGTGGTGCAAAGGGGTAGTACAAAGGGGTGGTGCAGTGTACAGGGTGGTACAAAGGGGTGGTGCAGTGCAAAGGGGTGGTGCAGTGCAAAGGGGTGGTGCAGTGCAAAGGGGTGGTGCAAAGGGGTGGTGCAGTGCAAAGGGGTGGTGCAGTGCACAGGGGTGGTACAAAGGGGTGGTACACTTTGTGAGATTACTCCTGGCAAGTGGTTTAATGGTAAAGTGAAAAGTATGCCATTTGGTATGCTCATGATTTGGCGTGAGCCTTCAAATCATGTGACAGACTGCTACTGTTGCATGACGAATGTTGTTGGATTCAAAAAGAGGAGCAGGCTCAAGATTCAATATCCTAATATACCATCAGCCCTGAGGAGCAGGCACAAGATTCAATATCCTAATGTACCATCAGCCATGAGGAGCAGGCACAAGATTCAATATCCTAATGTACCATCATCCATGAGGAGCAGGCACAAGATTCAATATCCTAATATACCATCATCCATGAGGAGCAGGCACAAGATTCAATATCCTAATGTACCATCAGCCATGAGGCCTGTAGAACAGTGTGAAGACATTCCTGTGCCAACTCCTCCTACTCAGCTGGATGATATTGAAAGTGATGAAAGCTCAAGTTCTGAAGACAGTGGCGATGTTCTTCATTCTGAATTTAGTGCAGAAATCTCACCAAAACTTCTAACTCAGGAAAATGTTGATGATGTAGTTCAAGATCTTGACCTTTCAAAGTTATCAGATGAACTGCTTACATCCCGCTTACCAGAACGGAATCTTCTCATTCCTGTAACTAGTATAACTGTGTACAGATATCGCGAAACAAGTATAACTGTGTACATATATCCTGAAACTAGTATAACTGTGTACAGATATCGCTAAGAAGAATTTGTAGTTCTTTTCAAGTAAGCAAGACTTGTTATATTGTAATAATACAGATGGTCTTGTCACATCTATGGGAATTGCTTTCGATGCCAATCAGTGGAGATTGTTTGTTGATTATCAAAGTGCAATATGAAAGCAGTTCTTCTATTTAATGAAAACACAATTTCATCACTTCCAGTGGCACACTCGGTATTAGAGACTATGAAAACATGAAACTGTTGCTCAGTTCTTTGAATTATGAGCAGCACAAATTGGAGTTATGAAAGTTTTTGTCAAGAAAATGGACCATACTGCCTCTGGATTTCTATAATATGTCAGACACATTTCCACATATAAAGTGAAGCAAAGTGACTGCAGGTATCTTTGTTGGATCGCAGATTAGAGAAGTAATGAAAGATGAGGAGTTTACATCTAAATTGGCCGCAGTTGAACTGCAAACCTGGAATGCTTTCAAAGTTGTTGTCAACAATTTCTTAGATAACTTCAAGTCAGACAGTTACAAAAATCTTGTTAAGAACACGATAGCCACATTTCGGGCTTGGGATTGCCGCATGAGTGTCAAGTTGCACTTTTTGGGCTCCCACGTTGACTATTTTCCTTCAAATCTTGGTACATACCTTGAAGAGCAGGGTGAAAGGTTCTATCAGGACATTTGTGAAATGGAGAATCGATACCAAGGTCGATGGAATGTGAATTTGACGGCCGACTATTGCTGGTCATTGAAACGTCATAATCCTGGTGCTGTTCATAAATGAAAATCACTGAAAAGATAATTCACAGAGTGATAGATAATTAATAAATGTATGATTGCTTTTATATTGCGCTTTGTTTATAATTTGTAACTTTCAATAGTTTTCTACAGGATTGAAGTTTATCCATCGTATATTTTGTTGCTTGTTTATTAACTTTTCCCTATATTATTAAATGTCGAACTACCAAAAATCTTGACGTTATGCAAACATTTGGATAATAACATTTTTGGAATCAGCATGAAAATTTGTGTAAAAAACACCTATTTACTTGTCTTCAGTTTTCAAAAAATATAAATTTGTATATCACTTATCAGTGTAATTGGAGTTTCCCGATATTCGTCTTATAGACCTTTCTCACAAAGTAGTCCCCTTACTGAATTGTTTGTTTAGAGGGGCTAGTTACACTTCCGGTACCAATTAATGTACTTGAATTTGCGAATAATAAATTTCTGTTGCCGCTATTCTTTTAATTTTAATCATGAAAATCAAATAATCAAAATATAATATATTTTTCAGTGTGATTATTTATTATTATCTTAAATGTTAAAACTATAACAATGTTTTTCTGATTTTTAATACTATACGATATAATTTTTATAATTAAAGACCGCTGCTAACACTTATAGTGTATGCTCTCGACATTTTAATCTTAATATTTTAATGGGCTGTCTGTAAACAGTTAAACATGTGTTTAATGCAAACAACTTCAACTCAGTAAAAAAGTACAATTGTATACCAATGTATAAAGTTGACATTTTGAATATGACTCATTGTAGTCCGACTTCCTTGACCAAAAGGTTATGTTTTTTGTTAATTTGTCATTTTTCAAACATTTGTATCTGGCTGTACAGATATAAATTCCCTTCTCGCACCAAAAAATCACCAGATATTTTCATTTAAAAAAATATTAAATAAGTAACATAT
Organism: Bulinus truncatus; assembly: GCA_021962125.1. NCBI lineage: Eukaryota > Metazoa > Mollusca > Gastropoda > Planorbidae > Bulinus > Bulinus truncatus. The sequence goes on along the minus strand of JAGDYQ010000128.1, from coordinate 1,979,107 downwards.
TTTATTATAATATCATATGTTTTTCCTTTTACCTGTAAATTATGAGGTTCGTGATTTTTTCTCTGGCTTCTATAGCATCTCGCTGATAGTTTGACTACATTTCCTAGTGTAGAGCTAAGGTCTGTAACTGTATATTGTTTATTTAAGAAAAATAACACAATGACCATCACCTCAGCATAATGAACAGTGGCGCAACCGGGGGGGGGGGGGCTTGAGGCCCCCCAGACCAAATCATCAATACATATTTTACTATATAAAGTTACTAAAAAGACTGTTAAACTGTCTTTTTTCAATATGTGAGCCCCCCCCCAGCACTTTTCGCTGGTTGCACCACTGAATATGAGGTAGTAGTTTCAAACCTTTTACTACCGAGTTTTAATTACTATCTATCGCACAATATATGCTAACCAAAAATATACCGTTTTAACAATCATGGTTAAATAATATAATGTACATGAGCATGGGCGTATCTATCCCTAAACAGGTAACCAGCCCCGTAGCGTGAAAATTCTACAGCAGGGGCCAGACATTTTACAGCAGTGGGCAAGGCAATAACAGGGGTGGGGGGCAGGTAATACATTTTACTAAGTAGAGCAAATAAGCAGGGGGCCCGGCCTCCCTGCCCCCCCCCTCCGCACGCTACGGGCCTGCTGGTAACCCTAATCGTCAATTATAAAAACTTTAAATAACAATTTTAGTGTAAAATGTAACTTTTCATGTCATGGACATACTTCTCAGAGAAGTATTTGTAACCCTTCGTAACTTCTCTCTCTGATAGCGGGATATTTTGTGACTTTAAAAACTTGTCAACATCACAAAAATTAAATTTTGGTATTAAATTTAAAGTCATTTTATCATATATTAGACAAAAAAAGTAGGAAAAATAATCGAGCTAAGTATTAATCAAGTATAAACAAAGCGACCGGAAGCCCATTATAACCCTTTCACAAAGACAGCTGACGCGCAGGAATACAAGTGAGAAAGGTCTATAACGTCTTGTATATCTATGCTTAGAACATTTAAAAGACCCCATCTACTCGTGAGCACCACAATGGCAACAGTTTTTTTTATGTAAACAAAGATAATGTGTTTATGGTACAGTCATATGAATATTACATGGGGTCTATTAAAAATGATGTAAAATGCATTGGGAGTAAGATTTTGGAGTAAAACGGCCGTGTATCAGGAAAAGTGGAGAAAATGTATGATGTAGACCAGATGGAATTCAGCTTAAAAGTGTAATGAATGGCACATCTTCATGTTTGTGAGGTATTAAGATAACACCATGACAAATACAAAGTATTTTACCCTGGGAAGTAAATTTCATGAGTTTTATTTCCGTGTATCGCTTGAATGCGTGTGTGTGTGTGATTATGATTGTGTATCTCTTGAATGCGTGTGTGTGATTATGATTGAGTATCTCTTGAATGTGAGCGTGTGATTATGATTGTGTATCTCTTGAATGTGTAATGTGAATATGATTGTGCATCTCTTTAAGGTGTGTGTGTGATTCTGATTGTGTATTTCTTGAATGTGTGCGTGTGATTATGATTGTGTATCTCTTGAATTAGTGTGACTGTGATTGTATATCTGCAATACAATCAAGGTTTTCGTTTAGGCATATGTTTATTTCGTTTATCATTTACTGCGGAACAGAGAAATTTTCACGCGGCCCACTAAAGGACTGCTGACCACTGATCGAAAGTTGACCGCTGACCACTGATCGAAAGTTGACCGCTGACCACTGATCGAAAGTTGACCACTGATCACTGATCGAAAGTTGACCACTGACCACTGATCGAAAGTTGACCGCTGACCACTGATCGAAAGTTGACCACTGACCACTGATCGAAAGTTGACCGCTGACCACTGATGGAAAGTTGACCGCTGACCACTGATCGAAAGTTGACCGCTGACCACTGATCGAAAGTTGACCGCTGACCACCTATCACAAGTAGACAACTGTCGCCAACACCACGTCACACGTTAACTAACTCTAATATTGGCATCCAACACCCTAGCTAACATGTTCACGCTAATGGGGTAGTAAACCAGTGGAAGAGGAAGTAATTTAGGAATAGGGTGGGGTAGGTGTAGCTTTCACTTGCGATGAACGACTGTCAAAAATTAACAAACGGCAGTCGATGGACCATGAGACAGGTTGGGGGGGGGAAGTCCCTCCGTTATTTTTGATATTGTTGTCTATATGTTACAGCTATTGTGTGCTAGCTAGTCAATGTCGAAATGAAAATGTGAAACATTATCGTGTGAAAGTAGTAACATCAATTACGAGCTTTTTGAGTGTGGGAAAACAAGAATGTAAGATACATTTATTGAAACAGATTGACCAATGGGCATGGCTTATCACTTTTATTTAATTTGAACAGATTTAGTTTAGATTTGTAGTTCTGTACTGATTAAGCTAATTAAAACTTTTGATTATTATTTATTTGTCATCACTTGTTAAGCAAAGGGAAATAAAAGATCATAAACAGATTTATATTCAGCATTATTTTATTACACACTTGTGTTATTGAGTACAAATATTTCAAAAGATAAATCAACATTATTTTAAATGATAAATCAACTTTATTTCAAATGATAAATCAACACTATTTCCAATGATAAATCAACACTATTTCCAATGATAAATCCACACTATTTCCAATGATAAATCAACTTTATTTTTACATTTTTATATACTTTGTTGGAATGGTCAATTTTGAGGGAAATGGGTAATATCGAAGCTATTTCAATTATTGAGAGTGTCGATTTGAACAATGTTGGATCCAAGGTGTCACATGAAAACTACATATTTTGGTTTGGAAAGACAATTTATCACAAACAAGATTTACCTAAACACTTAGTCTCCATCCTATCAGTTTTGTTATTTGTTGTTGATCTGTTGTTTGATTTACATGACAAATATGAATTCAAGTATCCCTGCTCTGTCATCATATGTTGCTACACGATAAACTTGTGATACATAAATAAAGAAAACCATTAAAGCAAGGTAAATTAATTACAAACATATTGACTACGGTATAAAGTGTGACCAACTGACTTGATGTAATATATTAAGTATGATGTTTGCGTGGTCAGTGTGTTAGACAAATGATGTACTTGTACTTTTTGAGCTTTTCTAATTATACAAGAATCCATCTGAATAATACTGGACCAAAGGTTGATATAGAAACGTCATTATTGGATGCGGATAGTCAATCTTCAAAGTTAAACAGAAAGAAATGGTTTAAAAGCCTTGGACCTTTATGTGTATTGTGTACAAATGTAAAATCAAAGATTATAGCAAAGTTAATCGTAATAATTCTGTTAGATTAGGATTACAGTTAATGCCAACAGATAAGACCACTGAGATTGGTCTTCTGCCACAATTTAAAATAGTTTGTCTGATTATGTGGTCAGTGTGGAGTGAATTACAAGTTGAGGTGATTAGTATTTCAACGATATTGAAAGTATTTGTACTAAGAATGCAACAAATCGTTGTAAATGTAAAAATAATAAACTATTTGCAGCTCCAGATGTCACAGTAGTTAATCTTGTTGCAACAAATGAAGACAGAGATTGATGACTATTGTAATTGTGCAATGAACACAATATTTATATCGATATTTCTTTTATATTTTATAGTCATCAGCGGGCTGGGATGGGGGACTGTTATATAGTAAGGAATATATATCCTGATTCTTGTTAAATAAAGTTATACTTTGAAGGAGGAGTGAATTTGTTTTCATTCGTGAGTTATATAATATTTCATCGATCCCTTAGCTGCAATGCAATCTTAAGACAAGTAGAAACAGGAAGTGAATTACTAATGCTTGTATGATACGAAAGTATATCAGTCCACACAACTTATCATCTTGTACTGTTAGGTTTTAAAACGGGAAATAACTTCCTAATGAAAAAATCTTTATCTCCGACCCCACCAAACCATACACGGATGTAAAATATTACACAATGAGAGTCAACTAGGGTTTTCACAAACAGACAACAGTCTCCTGGTAACAAAAATTGTTAGTTTGAAATACAAACATTGTCAACGATTTCCTTTAATAATCAAATAACGTTCCTCTAAAAAAACCACACACACACATCCGTAATAAATCAAGCAGTAACATTAGAAACAACTTTCTAATAGATCAGCAACTTGTAATTATTTGACAACACTGACACCTATAAATAGTAGATAACACATACACTTTTAATTAGTCGATAACACAGACACCTTTAATTAGTCGATAACGCAATCAGATGTAAATAGTCGATAACGCAATCAGATGTAAATAGTTGATAACGCAATCAGATGTAAATAGTCGATAACGCAGACACCTGTAATTAGTCGATAACACAGACACCTGTAATTTGTTGATAACACAGACACCTGTAATTTGTTGATAACACAGACACCTGTAATTTGTTGATAACACAGACACCTGTAATTTGTTGATAACACAGACACCTGTAATTAGTCGATAACACAGACACCTGTAATTTGTTGATAACACAGACACCTGTAATTTGTTGATAACACAGACACCTGTAATTAGTCGATAACACAGACACCTGTAATTAGTCGATAACACAGACACCTGTAATTAGTCGATAACACAGACACCTGTAATTTGTTGATAACAAAGACACCTGTAATTTGTTGATAACACAGACACCTGTAATTTGTTGATAACACAGACACCTGTAATTTGTTGATAACACAGACACTTGTAATTTGTTGATAACACAGACACCTGTAATTTGTTGATAACACAGACACCTGTAATTAGTCGATAACGCAATCAGATGTAAATAGTCGATAACGCAGACACCTGTAATTAGTCGATAACACAGACACTGTAACTAGTCAATAACGCATACACCTGTAATTAGACGATAACGCAATCAGATGTAAATAGTCGATAACACAGACACCTGTAATTAGTCGATAACACAGACACCTGTAATTAGTCGATAACACAGACACCTGTAATTAGTCGATAACACAGACACCTGTAATTTGTTGATAACACAGACACCTGTAATTTGTTGATAACACAGACACCTGTAATTAGTCGATAACACAGACACCTGTAATTAGTCGATAACACAGACACCTGTAATTAGTCGATAACACAGACACCTGTAATTTGTTGATAACACAGACACCTGTAATTAGTCGATAACACAGACACCTGTAATTTGTTGATAACACAGACACCTGTAATTAGTCGATAACACAGACACCTGTAATTAGTCGATAACACAGACACCTGTAATTAGTCGATAACACAGACACCTGTAATTTGTTGATAACACAGACACCTGTAATTTGTTGATAACAAAGACACCTGTAATTTGTTGATAACACAGACACCTGTAATTTGTTGATAACACAGACACTTGTAATTTGTTGATAACACAGACACCTGTAATTTGTTGATAACACAGACACCTGTAATTTGTTGATAACACAGACACCTGTAATTTGTTGATAACACAGTTCACTTTAAAAAGCTCAAAGACATTTACCAAGGAATTAGAGGAAAAAGTATGTTTTGTTGAGATTAAAATGAATTCTAACATGTATTTACTCCTAAAACCTATTTACTTGCGGCTAATTCCTATCATTTAGACCAGTGTTTCCCAAAATTTCGACATATGTGTACCCCTTTTTTTATTTTCATATTACTGTGTACCCCTAGTAAACAACTTAAACAATTTAACGGATGCTTGCGAGGCCTCTCTTCTAATTTATGATACAAGAGCCATGGCTGATAGTGATATGACAATCTAAGTTTTTATCAGGGGTCCAGTGTTTATCAGGGGTCCAGTGTTTATCAGGGGTCCAGTGTTTATCAGGGGTCCAGTGTTTATCAGGAGGCCCAGTATTAATAAGACTGAGCTGTTGGAGTTCATGTTTCCCCACGGTCAATGTGTCCAATATTTACAAGTCATGGACTTAATAGCATTTTCGCACAGAGTCCTCAAATTACCTCTGGCAGGGATCCAAAACTACCATTGACTCGGGCTACAATAAAGTAGAAAACACTGTAATATCATGAATGCCCAAATGGAAGCACTTGTTAATATTGTAATTATGCTTAAATGCAGTGGCGTCTTTATGGCGGTTGACGGCATCAGGGTCAGGGGTACCTGACATATGGGCGTTATCTTTTTATGAGAGGTCCCCCTAAACAGTCTTTAGGTCCCCGATTGATGCACGTCTATAAATTATTTGTTTAATGAATACTAGCATACTCCCCGAGAAGGAATGTTTTATCTAGTCAAATTCAGTTTTTAATCTCTTCACTGTGTATCACCTCAACAGTGAGATAATATCACTGTGTATCACCTCAACAGTGAGATAATATCACTGTGTATCACCTCAACAGTGAGATAATATCACTATGTATCACATCAGTAGTGAGATAATATCACTGTGTATCACCTCAACAGTGAGATAATATCACTGTGTATCACCTCAACAGTGAGATAATATCACTGTGTATCACCTCAATAGTGAGATAATATCACTGTGTATCACATCAACAGTGAGATATCATCACTGTGTATCACATCAACAGTGAGATAACATCACTGTGTATCACATCAACAGTGAGATAACATCACTGTGTATCACCTCAATAGTGAGATAATATCACTGTGTATCACATCAACAGTGAGATAACATCACTGTGTATCACCTCAATAGTGAGATAATATCACTGTGTATCACCTCAATAGTGAGATAATATCACTGTGTATCACCTCAATAGTGAGATAATATCACTGTGTATCACCTCAATAGTGAGATAATATCACTGTGTATCATATCAGTAGTGAGATAACTACTGATTTCGTTTCATTTCAAAACAAATAATGAACTAAAATTAAAATATAATTAGCCACAGTCAATAAAACAAAATAAACGGTGACTCCAACTATTTCACGAGTTGTATCGAAAAGTTGATCCTCCCAACATTATTTAATATGTGAACGACCCACTTAGACCAAATTGTATGCAGCTGGTTTATATGTACAAAAAATTTATTTTACATGTGTTAAAGGAGATTATAAAACTTATTTTACTTGGAAAAAATATACTATTTTGTTCTAAATCATTAAAATTTGATTTCATGAAATCACAACTTTATATTCGAGAATAAATTTGAATAATGCAATTTTTGTATGTTAATTTACTTTTTATGCCCACCCTCACCATTTCAAAAATTGTCACGCCCCCCCCCCAATCCAACATTGTTGACGTAATATATGAACAGGCCATTAATATAAAGTACTAGACATCTCCCATTCACCGTTAAATGTTATATAATATGTGAACGCCCCATAAAGATGCAACATATTATTACAAAGAATTTCTATCCTCTTCTGGATTTCTACTTGAATGCTACTAACCCGTGTAAATGTTGTAATGTCAAAATGTCAGTCATTATGAATTTGAAATTTAGCAACAATGACCTGTATTGTGTAATGTAAATGGCTGCAAGACTAAAAAGTAGAACACTGTCATGTCATGCGTGGATAATCAGGTAACTAGACTTCTATTACACACATACTAGAGTTGTTCCAGACAGACTAATACAATGTATATACATTTTTTTATTACACACATACTTGAGTTGTTCCAGATAGACTACACACATACTAGAGTTCAGTGCCGGCCTTAGACATTTTTGTGATATAGGCAAGGACAAAAATGCCGCCCTCTTTAGTTTCATTTTTCTAAGAAAACTCTATAAATGCTATTTATTTTGACGTAAATTCAAATTATGAAAATAAAAACATGATGTATTTATAGCAGGCCCGTAGCGTGCGGGGGGGTTTGGGGACCGGGCCCCCCTGCGTTTTGTCTGGCCCTTCCTGCTTATTTGTTCTACTTAGTAAAATGTATTACCTGCCCCCCCCTGCTATTGCCTGGCCCCTGCTGTAGAATTTTCACGCTACGGGGCTGATTTATAGTTTTATTACTGGTCTTCATTCTTCATAACAAATTTTTAAAATTTGGCAACTTTATAAAAGTTAAAGAGTTTTAAATATACGTAGTATATTTTAGGAAGTTTTTTTTTGCTAAGTTAAAAAAAGTAATGAAAAATTTAAAAAAAAATGAAATGTCATGTTTATTAAGCATTAAAAAGATTAAAGAGAATTCAAGAAAAATATGCTTTTCTAGCTTTTGCAGAGGCAAACTCTTCAATTACCTCGGTCAGATCCAAATCTTCTGCAATCGTTTTCTCTATAGATATTGTAGCAAAACCAACCAAACGATGCTGAGACATTGAAGAACGACGATATATTTTTAATGAGTTTGAGCTTCGAAAAGCTTCTCTCTGCACTCGCCACTATTATCGGGAGTGTAAGCAAAATTCGCAATGAAATATACACAATCGGAAAAAGAGCAACCAAGCCCATTCCACACAGATTGTCTAATATAACTTTAGGGCTTGATTTTTCTGTAATTCTCCTTGTATCACACAGTTCTGTTGCATTAATGTCTGCTGCAGGCCCGTAGCTAGGTCAAAGTAAGCAGGGAGGCACCAATACCCAGCAAGGGGGCACCTTTACTTTTTCTTTATTTTTTCCTCTTTTCTTATTTTTTAAGCGGGTGGCACTCCATACCTAGCGAGGGGGCACGGCCCCCTAGTGCCCCCCCCCTTGTCTACGTGGCTGGTCTGCTGAATCTTCGTTTTCAGATGTTAAAGCTAATTGAAGGTCCATGCAATCTGTGAAAACCTCTCTTTTATCACATTTCTCCAGTTTTAATGTCATACAAAAATCCAAATATTCACTTTGAGATGTTAACTGCATAAATCGATCAATAACTGATTGAATTGCGGTATCCAATATCTGGTTAAAAAATTTACTCTGAAATTCATTCCTGGCTCGAGAATTGGATCATCTGAAACTTCATAGTCAAATTGTCCCTTTCTTAGTCGAGATCTTATTTGTATTTCCGTAGGTAAATTGCATTCAATATCAAATTCTTCAGCCAATGATTTAGCTGTTTAATTGCTTTAGCAAAACCTTTAGCTGTTCTATAATTCTGGAGCACAGTTTTAGTTGCATTCAATTGTTGAATTGATTTCTTTAAATCAAGATCTTTTTCTTGAAATGTTTTGATAGATATATTGAACTCAAATAAAACATCATACCAAATCACTAATGAACAAATAAACTTGAAATCGAGTATTTTTTTTTGCAATTCCCTTAGCTTCTGCACGGGACTGGGTTCCACGTGGTCCAGAAAGTGAAATGTCATCAGCAATTGAAACGAGTGCATCGTAAATTTCAACTGTTTGGTATCGAATTACCTTCACAACATTAACTCGTCTTTCCCAGCGTGTTGCGCATAACTTTTTAACAGTTAAACCTGCTGCCTCTTTGTTTTTGACATATTCTAAAAATACTTTCCAGCGATGTGTTGATGTAGAAAAAAGGTGTATATATTTTAAATTACCTCAAAAAAAACCGTACTGCTTCCAAACAACAGTTTACGGCATCATTCACCAACAAATGCACATTGCATGGGACATAAAGGCTCTTCGATATAGCTCTTTAACTCTTGCTTGGACACCATTATGTATTCCCCGCATGTTCGCTCCGTTATCGTAGCATTGCCCTCTCATATCATATAATATCATATAGACGAATGCCCGAATCTGACAGTTCTTTAAGTAAAATTTCCACCATACTTGCACCTGTAGATTTTTCAAGTTCTACGAATCCAATGAAGTGTTCATTGATAGAAACTTCTGAAGGTTTGTCATTTGTCGATTCATTTGTTGTAACAAAACTAACAATCAAGGCCGTAGCCAGGATTTTGTTCGGGGGGGGGGGGCTGTGCGGTTTGGGGGGGGGGGCTGTGCGGAGAGTTTTATATAAGAAAAATTGAAACATAATGATAAAGAAGTATATTTTATAATAAAATTTGATTTTTAGAATTAATTGGGGGGGGGGGGGGCTGCAGCCCCCCCCCTCCGGCTACGGCCTTGCTAACAATCATTGTCATATGTTCTTTGTGACTGACGTCTGGTGTGCAATCGAGAACTATAGCGTAATATTTTGCATTTTGGATCATTTATCACTTTCTGTTTTACCTTCTTACTCAACAGTTGAATGATCTCATTCTGAATATTTTTTCCTAAATAATGATCATGAATTTCATCTGATTTAAAACGTCTTGTATGTTCTTTCATTACCGGATCAAAGTCAGCAATAACTTCTACAAATTTCAAAACAATTTCCTTTATGAGGTGTATATAACCGATCAGACTGACCTCTCAGGGGTAAATTTTGAACTCCATGTACTCTGACCAAAGATATTATTCTTTCTAATACATCCTTCCAGTGTTTCACTTCACGATTTATAAGGCGTTGATTCACGTCATCAATAGTTTTATTATTTGTTATCCTCATTTTTAATTCTTTCCACTCATGATAACTGGTTAAATGATCTGGAGATTTTTCATGATGCTGCAATATACTTGACATATTTTTCCAGTCACAACTGCCATGTGTTGCTAAGGCAGATTTACTCCTGTTATATATTCTGCAGCAAAAACAATATACCTTATCTACTGACGTAGAATACATCAACCATTTCCTTTTTAAAGTTTCTCAGTTAGCCAGTTTTCGTGTATAGTGGTAATTAGAAAATTTAGCAGGATCCTCCATTATATCTGAATCTAATTTTGTTAAATGCAAAAGAAGAAAATAATTTTGAAAATAGTGATGTCATGATATTGATATAATAAATTATGATAGAGCGTTAGTCCACGTGACTTATTTGTTGTCGCCACTCTAAGCCATTGTGTGCTCTTATTTAATTCTACACTTTCTCAAATTAATTTATGTTATTTTTAATTTTTATATTTTTAATTTTTTTTTTATTTTGCTGGAATTTGCCGCTCCTTGAAAAAATGCCGCTCTAGGCAGCTGCATATATCGCCTATACCTAAAGCCGGCACTGCTATAGTTGGTCAAGTCAGACAAATACAACGTATTCTATATACAACTTATTCCAGATTTGCAAATTCTATCTACTTCAGGAGTTATTCCAGATATTCTACTAATTATTGTTTATTCCATGTTTTAGATTTTTTTCCAACTAGGCCTAGTTGTGATCACTAGGGAGCGACCGATAATCGGATCGCTATCGGTATCGGACCGATATTGGCAATATCGGTTAATATCGGATCGGCCGATATTTGTAGGGAGCGACCGATAGTCGGACCGATATTGGCACTATGGGTTTTATATCTTATATGTGCCTTTCCTTCCTAAAATAACAATATAGCAAGAAAGTAATCGCTCCCTTGTCATTAACGCGGTTTGTTTATACCCTCCCCCCCCCACCTCCGCCCAACCCAGTTTCATTTTAGACACAGCAGCACAAAGATGACGTCATTTACCAACAGTGTCGGCGAGTTGAAGGACAAATTTACTTTTAATCTTCTTTAGAAGATTTTGCTTTGCTATCTTACTATCAACTATTTGTTAAGTGTTTTAGTGAACAACAGAAAAGAAATTGTATTGTAAAATGACTCTCTTTTATGTTACCGCATGGCAATTCAAAGCAAAATTTTGATCGGTCGGCTTTCATTTTTCATCTTCTGTTGTTCTTTTCTTTCTTTCGTGTGTCAACATTAAAAATTCTTTCTTTCGTCTCATTTTGGTTATAGCAACAGTTGTATCAGGGACGAGGCAGGCGTGAGTGTTTGCCGGTTTAACTCTTAGAGAAAAATCTATTGATGTTTTTATTGCTATATACAAAGCACAATCGAAAATATGCCTTTCCATCATATTGACATCTCTAGTTTCAGAACGTTAATTAATTAATAGGCCAGGCAATAAATGATGCCTAGCTGTTGACAAACATTGACAAAACAATCGAAACATAGATTTTAACTTCGTAGGCAGCAGTTGAAAGATAAGTTGGCTTCAATTAATACTATATTTACAACTGCCGATTGCTGAACGTCCATACGAAGTTTTATTGGTATTACATTGGCTAGAACCTGTGTTATTCTCTCTGGATAGCTGAATCCCAGGATAGGTCCCAGGAAATTTTCTTCTCCCGGGATATTGTTGGGTAAATAAAAGGAGGCTGGGAAAGGTACCAACCCACACAATCCCATACAATAGCCGTGGTTAGAGAATTATCATTATAAACGGGTTCATTATACGCTATAGTACCTTCACCGATACACTACAGTATATAATGTTAACTAGTAAGAATGAAAGTTTTCTCTTTTACACTGACAGAGAAGGGAGCAGGAGGTTTACTTGTCGAAGGGCTAAATAACCAAAACATCTTCATTATATATTATAAGTGGGGCTTCAGTCGACATACGTGGGGGTGAGAGTGTGTGCGTAAGTGGACGGAACTTAAACTTCAAATTGTTGAGTGAAATTCTGTTATTTATCGACTTGGTGAACTTTCCGCATTTGGTCAAATTAACGCATTTAAGTGTTGCGTTAAAAATTTTAATCGCAATTTTTTTTTTGGTGCGTTAATCGCAAATTAACGCAGTTTAATAAGTAGCCCTATTAATACATTTTTACTTTTTTAGTTTGACATGAATTATTTACAACTTTATCTTACTTTTCTGTTTGTGAACAAGTAAAAAGTAAAAACAACAAATTGTTTGTTATAAGTTTAATTTTAAACAATAAACATGCAGATTTCTGAGATTATGCAGGCATGGTTTGTGTTTCTGACTTCGGTCTTTCGGTCTGTCTTTTCAAATCTTTTGTTTTTATAATCTTCTAATCATCTGCAAGACACCCTTTCATTAATAGCAAAATATCGGTATCGGTATCGGCAAAAATGCTGGGGGAAAATATCGGTATCGGACTATCGGTAAAAAGGCATATCGGTCGCTCCCTAGAGAACACAGTCACATCAGAGGAAGTGGAAATGTAATTATACCACTGCCCCAGTCACATCAGAGGAAGTGGAAATGTAAGTATACCACTGCCCCAGTCACATCAGAGGAAGTGGAAATGTAATTATACCACTGCCCCAGTCACATCAGAGGTAGTAGAAATGTAATTATACCACTGCCCCAGTCACATCAGAGGAAGTAGAAATGTAATTATACCACTGCCCGAGTCACATCAGAGGAAGTAGAAATGTAATTATACCACTGCCCGAGTCACATCAGAGGTAGTAGAAATGTAATTATACCACTGCCCCAGTCACATCAGAGGAAGTGGAAATGTAAGTATACCACTGCCTCAGTCACATCAGAGGAAGTAGAAATGTAATTATACCACTGCCCCAGTCACATCAGAGGAAGTGGAAATGTAAGTATACCACTGCCTCAGTCACATCAGAGGAAGTAGAATTGTAATTATACCACTGCCCCAGTCACATCAGAGGAAGTAGAAACGTAATTATACCACTGCCTCAGTCACATCAGAGGAAGTAGAAATGTAATTATACCACTGCTCAGTCACATCAGAGGAAGTAGAAATGTAATTATACCACTGCCCCAGTCACATCAGAGGTAGTAGAAATGTAATTATACCACTGCTCAGTCACATCAGAGGAAGTGGAAATGTAATTATACCACTGCCCCAGTCACATCAGAGGAAGTGGAAATGTAATTATACCACTGCCCCAGTCACATCAGAGGAAGTGGAAATGTAATTATACCACTGCTCAGTCACATCAGAGGAAGTGGAAATGTAATTATACCACTGCTCAGTCACATCAGAGGAAGTGGAAATGTAATTATACCACTGCCCGAGTCACATCAGAGGTAGTAGAAATGTAATTATACCACTGCCCCAGTCACATCAGAGGAAGTGGAAATGTAAGTATACCACTGCCTCAGTCACATCAGAGGAAGTAGAAATGTAATTATACCACTGCCCCAGTCACATCAGAGGAAGTGGAAATGTAAGTATACCACTGCCTCAGTCACATCAGAGGAAGTAGAAATGTAATTATACCACTGCCCCAGTCACATCAGAGGAAGTAGAAACGTAATTATACCACTGCCTCAGTCACATCAGAGGAAGTAGAAATGTAATTATACCACTGCTCAGTCACATCAGAGGAAGTAGAAATGTAATTATACCACTGCCCCAGTCACATCAGAGGAAGTAGAAATGTAATTATACCACTGCTCAGTCACATCAGAGGAAGTGGAAATGTAATTATACCACTGCCCCAGTCACATCAGAGGAAGTGGAAATGTAAGGTATACCACTGCCCCAGTCACATCAGAGGAAGTGGAAATGTGCATTATACCACTGCTCAGTCACATCAGAGGAAGTGGAAATGTAATTATACCACTGCTCAGTCACATCAGAGGAAGTGGAAATGTAATTATACCACTGCCCGAGTCACATCAGAGGTAGTAGAAATGTAATTATACCACTGCCCCAGTCACATCAGAGGAAGTGGAAATGTAAGTATACCACTGCCTCAGTCACATCAGAGGTAGTAGAAATGTAATTATACCACTGCCCCAGTCACATCAGAGGAAGTAGAAATGTAAGTATACTACTGCCTCAGTCACATCAGAGGTAGTAGAAATGTAATTATACCACTGCCCCAGTCACATCAGAGGAAGTGGAAATGTAAGTATACCACTGCCTCAGTCACATCAGAGGAAGTAGAAATGTAATTATACCACTGCTCAGTCACATCAGAGGAAGTAGAAATGTAATTATACCACTGCCCCAGTCACATCAGAGGAAGTAGAAATGTAATTATACCACTGCTCAGTTACATCAGAGGAAGTGGAAATGTAATTATACCACTGCCCCAGTCACATCAGAGGAAGTAGAAATGTAATTATACCACTGCTCAGTCACATCAGAGGAAGTAGAAATGTAATTATACCACTGCTCAGTCACATCAGAGGAAGTGGAAATGTAATTATACCACTGCCCTAAAACAGTGTTTTCAATTTTGATCAACTGTTGAGAAGTAAACAACTCCCCCCTTTTTACAGGCGAGACATTTCTCTAGAAGCTTGTGACAAAGGAAACATGAGTTGGCATATGATGGGAATAAGTAATAAATAAGTAAAGTTCTTTTCTTAGCCCTATCGGGCCTTCGGGGCAGATGAAGTGTAGAATTCATCTGTTTCTATAACCTCGGCATATGAAGGGATTGTGTGGTTAGCACAACGCCCATATGATGGGAATACTTTTTTAAAAGATCTTGAACATTTCAAGGGTTTCAAAAATATTTGCTAGCAGAAGGAAACGAATCAAAACAAAATTGAAACTTGGGATCGTTTCTAGTGGTTATTGGCAAGTCACCGGAAATATCCACATAAGTCTTACTTCCTTGTTCCACAAGAATATAACTAGCGAGGACATTCACCGTATAAGCTAGTCTCTGTAACTTGTGTTGTGTAGTTTGATTTATTTTAAACTTCCTGTTTCATAGACACAGTAAGTGAATAATTCCTTCTGATTATATTTATATTTCACTCATGATTATTAGTTTTATTTTATAGATAATCTATTATGTAATATAGATAAAAAAGATAAGTTACTTCCTTATAAGAATGATACATTTATGTCTTCTTATTTGTTTGATTAAATAGATGCTTACACTTACACTACTGGCTGTAGTTATAGCAGTGGCCACATGTAGCAGCGAGGCCAACTGGGCCGTATTTAAAGCCAAACATAATAAAGTTTACTCTGGTTTTGAGGATGTCATGAGAAGAAAAATCTGGGAAACAAATCTAATGAAAATTGAACAGCACAATGAACTGTATGCTAAAGGTTTATCAAGTTATTTCCTAGGGGAGAACAAGTATGCTGATATGGTGGGTGATATTATATTAAAATAGATTGGAGGACTCTGATATCCGTATTCCAACTATCTGGAATACCAGTTATCAGGTCCATTGAGTGATATCATACATATGATATCTCTTAATTCTATACTGGATCTATAATAGCAACCAAATATTGGAACAGTTCTACAGGTCCATCTATTTGTCTATAAACTTCACTTAGACAACTGTGTCTATGTCATAGAAGATTTCAAGTTGGAAATATGTCATTGGTTTATCTAGAGCTTAAATATAAATCTTTGAAATTTAAACTTTATAAATTACTTCTGGGTTTTCCCAAAGTGTTTTGGTCCTAAATTGTTTAGTTCGATAATAAGATGTATATAACGTGTTTATTTTGATATCATAAAATATTTTTACATGCGTGTTATTGTTAGAAGAAGAATCCTGGTCTACTATTGGTTGAGTCCAGAAAATGTAGGATAATTCCAAAAATTAAAATGTGTCTCTTTTTGTCATTGTAGAAAGTTTGATAATGTTAGAGAAGGGAGTGAAATCTTAACAATCCATTTTTTGATGCTGTGGTAATATTTTAATTTTATAGATTGTGTGATAAGCAGAGGTAGCATGTCAAGTCAGTGGCGTCACTAGGGTTGGTGTCACCCGGTGCTGTAACTCACGGTGTCACCCCTCTCATGACACCCCATAGACATACAGCATTCTTAGCGAAATCTATAAATAAATTTACAACGACAATAGAAGAATAAATAATTGATATCTATAGGTCAGTGCAAGTATACCAATAATTTCATTAAAATAATTAATAATAAAAAGTACGCAGGGTCTGTTAATAATCGGAGATATTTTTATATTTGGCATTAATTTTTTTCGAAGCCTTATAAAATCATTTGCTGTTGATAATCGGAGATATTTTTATTTATTTTTAAAAATTAAATACGGCTTTGAATTATTTTAAATTACAAAATAAGAATATAGGCCTAAAACTAGATATTTTGCATTTTGGTGTCACCCCTTGTGAGGGTGTCACCCGGTGCGGTCCGCACCCCCCGCACCCCCCAGTGACGCCACTGTGTCAAGTTATATGGTAAAACATGAAATTGAATTCTTCTGATAGGAAAAGGATTCAGATAATGATGACACACCATCTTATCCCCCCTCTACACACACACACAAGTCACGTGTTGGCATAGGACGACGAGACAATCTTTCAAGAGCTATCGTTGTGTGGGTTCTTTGGGTTGGGAAAAAAGTTGCATTAAAGATAATTCTTTTTAGAAATAAATAAAGTGTAATAAATAAAAAAAAGTCCCAATTGATTGCGATTGTATGTAAAATATAACGATATTTTACTCACAGTGTATGTTAAATATAACAATATTTTACTCATAGTGTATGTTAAATATAACAATATTTTACTCATAGCTGTCACTCTGTGACAATAGTGTATGTTCAACCTTACCTTTAACGTTTCTAATTACACACATTTTAAAAGCAGAAATCCCGCTTATGTCCAATGAAAACCTCCCAAACCAGCAGGGCAATGGCTAATCTGGCTTTACTATGGGGCGTTTCTTACCTTTGGTCGGCATGGGCCTTTCTGATTCAGCACAACGCTTTCAGCGAAGGTTTTTATGTCCCCACCACACCCTTTGCAATAATAAATTGAGCAGAATAAAAAAAAATAACTAAAATTTAGGGTGGGGCTTCTCTATAAGTAAGGACTCAGGGTCAGCCCGTGGGATAAGACTACCTGATTTATTTTAAAACTGTCCATTATTTTTGTACTATGATGATTTTTTCCTATTCATAACGCCTAATTTCTCTTTTTAATACAAAGTCCTCAAAAAATAATAATAACAGTATAATACACGCAAGATTAATTCAATAGTCTTGCGCATTCAAATTGAATAGAAAAAACAAAAATTACATGCTATAAAAAATATCAAAGTGACTCTTGAAGATAGGGTCTGTTTGTGTGTGACTCTAGAAGTTGGAATCTGTTTGTGTGTGACTCTAGAGGATGGAATCTGTTTCTGTGTGTAACTCTAGTAAATAAAGTCTGTTTGTGTGTGACTCTAGAAGTTGGAATCTGTTTGTGTGTGCCTCTAGAGGAATCTGTCTCTGTGTGACTCTAGAAGATAAAGTCTGTTTATGTGTGACTCT
Organism: Bulinus truncatus; assembly: GCA_021962125.1. Taxonomy (NCBI): domain Eukaryota; kingdom Metazoa; phylum Mollusca; class Gastropoda; family Planorbidae; genus Bulinus; species Bulinus truncatus. Next base: position 1,961,123 of record JAGDYQ010000128.1, on the reverse strand, counting down.
AGAAGAAAAAGTCTGTTTGTGTGTGACTCTAGAAGATGAAGTCTGTTTGTGTGTGACTCTAGAAGATAAAGTCTGTTTATGTGTGACTCTAGAAGAAAAAGTCTGTTTATGTGTGACTCTAGAAGATAAAATCTGTTTGTGTGTGACTCAAGAAGATAAAATCTGTTTCTGTGTGACTCTAGAAGATAAAGTATGTTTGTGTGTGACTCTAAATGTTTATTTTTTTGACTCAGTATGAAATTAATTTTCTTTATTGGTCAAATTCTAAAATTCGTTATTTACAGAGTCACTCCGAGTTTGTTAAAACTATGAATGGTCTCCGCGTACCAAAGGACGACATATCCCACAACATCAGCCATGAATTTAACACAGAAGGTCTACCTGGCAGTATTGACTGGAGGTCACAAGGTTATGTAACAGATGTTAAAGATCAAGGTCAATGCGGGTCATGCTGGGCCTTCTCTGCTATAGGGTCACTTGAAGGTCAACATTACAAGGCCACACAGAATCTGGTCAGTCTTTCAGAGTCCAACTTGGTGGATTGTTCCTCAAAATGGGGTCAGTAAAAATAGCTAATAAAATTATAATGTCATTAAGGCCTTTACTGTTTATGACTTAATCATAACCTCCACGTGGACAGTGTTGTCTGAGGCGTGTAACATGGGAGTCATAGGATGCAATGGCCAATAAGGTAGCAAGTCGATCTAAGGATCAGAAACATCGGAAAGTTTGCAAATTTAGAAAGAGATTCTTAATGTGTCAGATCGTCTAACACAAGCAATGATATTTTTTACGGTGATAATAGAAACTGTTCCCATTATTGTTGATCAAAATATTTGACTGAAACCACACTGGATGTATTCTAAGTCTATTTACATTTTTTTTTGCATTATAAAAAATGTTTTTTTTTTATCTTCAGGAAATGATGGCTGCAATGGAGGTTGGATGACTCAAGCTTTTCAGTATGTGATCGATAACAAGGGTATAGACTCTGAAGCTTGTTATCCATACGAAGCTGTGGTATGAATCATTATTTTATATTCTGACTCACATTTAATAAATTCCATCATTCCGTGGACAATCTAATTTAATGTTAAATGGCAGACAGTTGCGGGGCTATGTGAAACATGATTTAGACCACTGGTGGACCAGGACGACACATGATTTAGACCACTGGTGGACCAGGACGGACACATGATTTATACCACTGGTGGATTGACACGGGCAAATGATTTAGACCACTGGTGGATTGACACGGGCAAATGATTTAGACCACTGATGAACCAGGACGGACACATGATTTAGACCACTGGTGGATTGACACGGGCAAATGATTTAGACCACTGGTGGATTGACACGGGCAAATGATTTAGACCACTGGTGGATTGACACGGGCAAATGATTTAGACCACTGGTGGATTGACACGGGCAAATGATTTAGACCACTGATGAACCAGGACGGACACATGATTTAGACCACTGGTGGATTGACACGGGCAAATGATTTAGACCACTGGTGGACCAGGACGGACACATGATTTAGACCACTGGTGGATTGACACGGGCAAATGATTTAGACCACTGGTGGACCAGGACGGACACATGATTTAGACCACTGATGAACCAGGACGGACACATGATTTAGACCACTGGTGGACCAGGACGGACACATGATTTAGACCACTGGTGGATTGACACGGGCAAATGATTTAGACCACTGATGAACCAGGACGGACACATGATTTAGACCACTGGTGGACCAGGACGGACACATGATTTAGACCACTGGTGGACCAGGACGGACACATGATTTAGACCACTGGTGGACCAGGACGGACACATGATTTAGACCACTGGTGGATTGACACGGGCAAATGATTTAGACCACTGATGAACCAGGACGGACACATGATTTAGACCACTGGTGGACCAGGACGGACACATGATTTAGACCACTGGTGGACCAGGACGGACACATGATTTAGACCACTGGTGGACCAGGACGGACACATGATTTAGACCACTGGTGGACCAGGACGGACACATGATTTAGACCACTGATGAACCAGGACGGACACATGATTTAGACCACTGGTGGACCAGGACGGACACGATTTAGACCACTGATGAACCAGGACGGACACATGATTTAGACCACTGGTGGACCAGGACGGACACGATTTAGACCACTGATGAACCAGGACGGACACATGATTTAGACCACTGGTGGACCAGGACGGACACATGATTTAGACCACTGACGAACCAGGACGGACACATGATTTAGACCACTGGTGGATTGACACGGGCAAATGATTTAGACCACTGGTGGACCAGGACGGACACATGATTTAGACCACTGGTGGACCAGAACGGACCAATGTATTAAACCACTGGCGGACTGACACGGATTAAAGTATTGGACTATTGGCGGACTAACAATGACCAATTATTAGACTACTGGTGGAATTGTACAACTTTTATTACTTGCTATTATGATTTTCTTTGAAACCTTTCGAAATATGTTTTTTATGTCATGTATGACAGAAGAGGACCTGTTCATTTAGTACATCATGTATTGGTGCCACGATATCAAGTTTCAAAACTGTACCTGTCAGTGAGAGTTCCCTGCAAGTAGCAGTCGCTACTGTAAGTGAGCAATTTATATTCAAACCTACTTAAACCTATCTGATAAATCACTCAACATTACAGCTGAAATTAAACTCATTTTTCTGTATACTTTGTCACACAGGTTGGTCCTGTGAGTGTAGCGATAGACGCGAGTAATGACTCATTCCAGCACTACTCAGGCGGAGTGTATGATGAGGAAGACTGTAGTTCATATGTGTTAGATCACGGAGTTCTGGTTGTTGGTTATGGCAGTATGTCTGGTAACGACTACTGGATAGTGAAAAACAGGTAACTAATGTCTATCTATCTATCTATCTATCTATCTATCTATCTATCTATCTATCTATCTATCTATCTATCTATCTATCTATCTATCTATCTATCTATCTATCTATCTATCTATCTATCTATCTATCTATCTATCTATCTATCTAGATTTAATTTAAATTTTAAACATAAATTATTCACTTAAGTGAATATCAGACGATAAAAGTAGTCAAGTCAACACTATCAGTTCATCAATAACAACACTTCCCATTAGTATATTTGAAGAACACTACATACAAACATAAAATACCTTAACCCTAACGAATCTACATTACACGATCGTCACAACTCAAAACTCTTCTCTCTCTCTAAAAGTAAACTTACATTCTCATAACAAAGCAACCCATTTTAATCTAGCCTCCACTTTGCTTGATGGTTTGGGCACTAGTTTAAATTATTGGAGCCCTAATAGATCATTTGTCTGGTCTAGATTAAACTTTTTGGGCCCTATATTCAATACCTTAATGAAGTACAATAGTAAAATTTAAGGAAATCGGGTGTCCTTAAAGTACTTCATGAGCTATCTACTTACTTTCAAGATGTATTTATACATACAGAATGCATACATGTGTACATACATACATCCGTAATGGATACACACATGTGTACTTACATACATTCATTATATATACAGAGATAATAAATAAAATTCCCATCTTTTGTTCATGGCTGTTTACTTCACACTTTGGCCAGTCCCACTAGGAACATTTGTACATCGGCTGTGATACACACACATATATTTATACATACACACACATAAACACATATACACACATATACACACATACACACATATACACACATACACACACATACACACACATACACAAACATACACAAACATACACACACATACACACACATACACACACATACACAAACATACACAAACATACACAAACATACACACACATGCACAACACATACACACACATACACACATATACACACATACACAAACATACACAAACTTACACAAACACATACACACACATGCACAACACATACACACACATACACACATATACACACATACACACACTTACACACATATACACACATACACACATACACACACATACACAAACATACACAAACATACACACACACATACACACACATATACACACTTATACACATATACACACTTACACGCATATACACACATATACACACACATACACAAACATACACACACACATACACACATACACACACTTACACAAACATACACATACATACACAAACACACACACATACACACACATACACACGCATACACACACACACATATATATATATATATACATACATATATATATATATATATATATATATATATATATATATATATTAGTCTTTCTTCTAGAGACAAACACACCTTTCACACTATCCTATACAGATATATCTGTGGCATAGTTTTAATTTAATTTATAAATTATTTCCTATTCATTTTACTTTCAGTTGGGGCACATCTTGGGGTAAGAGTGGTTATATCTTCATGTCCAGAAACAAAGGCAACCAATGTGGTATAGCCTCTAAGGCCAGCTACCCTGTGGTCTAAGGCCAGCTACCACAGTGTGGTCTAAGTTACTTTCTTTATTCCATGATTCATTCAAATGTTTTAGACTGAATGAGTTTTGTTTGATGTGTGCTGAGAATAGTGTGATGTGATTTTTTAAATGTGATGAAAATAATACAAAATAACATTCGGATAAAATCTTGTTTTATTCATTTTGTGCACAGGGAATTGATATGTTTACATTTTGTGTACAGCGAATTGTTATGTTTACATTTTGTGTACAGCGAATTGTTATGTTTACATTTTGTGTACAGCGAATTGTTATGTTTACATTTGAGGCACAAGTTTCTTATTTTTAGATGTCAACTTATCTATATATGATATATGTGTACACGCCTGCTGTTTTAAAAAGTTGAGCTTGTGGACATAATCATGGGGCAAAGGCTTTGACAACGGAAATTTATTTTGAAATAAAATATTTTGATAAATATTATTGATACTTTACCTCTATAAGCATTCCAAAATCATAGTATTGATTGTTATTTATAATAAAAAATATGATTTTTTTTCAAAATATGCTTAAATGCATTAAAAAAATTGGAAAAAAAGGTCCTCTATATTCTACATAAAATACTGTTAGCCATTTTAGAGATGACCTGAATTGTATGCAAAAAAAAAAAGGCAGCTGCCAACTACAAGATTATTAAAAGTACTGAACGATAAAAACCGTACCTTCAGAAAAAACTAATGCTTAGCACTTAAAGACATGACCAAAATTATTTAAACCAAATTTATGTTAGATGGACGGATACTTTTGGGACCCCTAGAGCCGTTTATCTTGTATCGCTACGTAAAAGGTGTAGAATGGGGCCCTAAAATGACATAATAATTAATATTGCTTATATAGAAAAAAACGGTATCCCAAGAAACACTCATGCATAGCCTTCAGAGGGCATAACCAAAATTATTTAAACCAAAATTATCTTAGATGAATAGCTGCTCTTGGAGCCCCTACGGTTCTTTGTCTTGTATCGTTTAGTATAAAGTGTAGAATGGGGCCCAAGAAATGACATAATTTTTAATATAGCTTATGATGCCCAGCCCTCAGAGGGCATGACCAAAATTATTTAAAGCAAATTTTAATCAATTTCAGTTTAGAAAAGGAACGTTCCCGTTCAGCACTTGTTCCAAAAATTGAAAGATTGATCCGGAAAGAATTATTCACATTTGGAAAACTTGTCACGAATTTATTCTCTATTTGTGCTATAAGCATTTCAGCCACAGTTTTTCTGTCAACAAACATCATTGAGAACAAAAGAAATTCATTAGTTAATGCCTCTTTCAGATCTGAAGAGTACATCTCAATTAGTTACTTGGCTATCGAAACTGTTTGATCAATTGACAGAGATCTTTACAGAAGAAAGTTGAACTTTTCATGTAGTGTTTTGTAGATTGCTCGCCGTTTTCACATCTCAGTAATAAGTCTACGATAACATAAAAAGACTGAGTACGGAATATTTCACTAGGACTCATACCTAAAACCCGATCATTATAATCCACAACTTCATCATGAAATCGGTGTCGCTGTCGTTTACGTTGTGTACATTCTTTATAGTCCGTTGGCAAGAGCTCTTTTGCTTCGTACATTTCAAATTTATCGCGTGTCAAGGGCCCCTTGCGGGGTCCCTGCGGTCATTGTCTAATGGCATGATCACCTACTGAGTTCTGGCGAGTATTTGTATTTGCCTAAGCCACGTGGTTCCACAGGACGCACACAACACAACGACAAAAGAGTACTCGACAAATGTAAATACAATACACCAAATATTTATTTACAAACGGGCCGTAGCTTGATCGGCTACTACATACAAATATTATAGTAAACATAATAATCTAGCAAGACCTGGGCCTGGTAGTTCTAAAAAGAACTCAGGACTGAGGTGGTTGAACATCTAAGTCCTGCCACGCTAACAGCCTGTTTCCCAAGCCCCGGCTCGAGTTTGAGCTCGACTGTCTTCTCTCAGTCACTGTCTCCAACTGACTGAAAAACTGAAGTCTCGAGCTGCACACAATGGCTCCAATCTCGCGATTAATCCGCGCCGAGACTTCCAATGGACAGCGAGCCGGGTAGGCCCCACCCACATCACGCGTGGTCAGTTCCAACCAAGCGAGCGACGATAAAGGTACATAATACTAACCCCTCACGCTTGAATATAACAAGGTCACAGATCACCTCCCCTATAGACTTTAACCCTTCCCAGGTGACAGTCAGTGATAAGTGGGTGCTTGACAGACTGACCACAGTGCGAACACTTGGGAAGACAAAGCCTTTGTCCATCGCTTTGTTTTCTCCCCTGAGTAACACGATGGGGGAGGACAAGAAACAGGGAGTGCCATAGATTTCATTAAAACCAACTCACAGAATGTGACATTAGCCCCACCTGAAGATGAAATCTAGGGTCGAGTAACCCGCGGAAAAGAAATAGTAGTGGGTATGGTAAAGCCCACCTACCAACTAAAATTATGTCGTGTTACCTCAACCTTGACACAACATCTAATTTACAAGACATAGACAAACGTGCCCCCTAAGGAGGTCAAAAAAAAACATTAACTTGGCAAAATGTAATATGTAAACATTCATCAACATCAACAATCTATGAATGGTTCTAACGTGGCGCCCTTGACAACAAATGAGGCACCCGGAGTTCCACCCGCTAATAGGCGACAATGACTCGGCCCTCACACAAATGAAAAGAAGAAATGTACACAAAATTAAAATGAGTGTACACTAAATAAAATTGACTACACAAATTCAAAATGACTGTAAACAAAATCAAAGTAAACATTATATTGCATGAAAAGCATTAACATCCAATAAAAATATTTTAACGTCCACCGGTTCTCTGGAACCTAGCATGGACAAACAAAATGGTGCACCAAATAATCAAAATAAATTATCGTCCACAGGTTACAATGAACCTGGCATGGACCAACAATGGCGCCTTAAAAGCCTATTTCCTACCGCATGTACATGGCAACGAGATGCCTTGCGCCATTAAAACTGCATGGCCGTTACCTTACCGCACACCTTGCAACATATTAAACTGCCATGGGCCCTTCCATTATCTATGAATGGTGCTAACGTGATCCGACGACAACAACTTAGGCCCTCGACCCCTTCTCTCTGTGAGCCCCAATCCCTACCTTTTCCTTTCATAAAATTCAATCCCTCTAAACACGTGCGAAAAAATATTATTTCACGACAACACTTAGATTGGTGATTTGTAAGTAAATATCAGTGTATGGTTCAAGACGCCACTAGCATTTAACCGCGTGTAACTAAAATATAATTTATTACCTCCCTATGTTTGCAGCTTGCAACGATTTAATTAAATGCGTAAAAAATGTAACAAATGTAACCAACAAAAGCTTTCATTTTTACCGCACGTTAAGTTGGGTACACCAAAACTCAAATGAGTTAATTTAAGAAAAGGAATTCCATTACTCAAAAAAAAATATTTAGGCAGCTCACAAGGGTCAGTAAGAACATACTACAAAAATTATTGGCCTACCTCGACGCGGATGAATAACACAGAAAAACAAATTCTCACCACACAACTTAAACTAAGAGTCTATATTAAAAAAAATGATCTTTCATGCATTTAAAACTCTTGTCTGACTTCGGTTGGTGGATCATTTCTCTTCTGGTTGAGTGCTTTTTTGGTCGGAGGGAAGACGTACGAATCGTTGCATGCGGTAAACCGTACCGCCATCGTTTACCATTTTCGCCACTTGGTGGTTTTGTCTATCACCAGTGGGGTTCAGTGACTCATCAAGCCACCTTTCAACTTGATGACTGATCGAGCAATCTTGACATGGCGACTTAGCGTGTCACCCATTGTTGGTTGTGCGTACTGAACACTGGCTGGGAGATCCCCCTAGCCGTGAACTCATTAAGGTGTTTGGCCCTGTCTGATTACTCAGATAATAGTAAAGATCCCGAACGAGACCCCAGAATGTCAAGGGCCCCATGCGGGGTACCTGCGGTCGTTGTCTAATGGCATGATAACCTACTGAGTTCTGGCGAGTATTTGTATTGCCCCAGCCACGTAGTTCCATCGGACGCACACAACACAACGAGAAATGAGTACTCGACAAATGTAAATACAATACACCAAATATTTATTTACATTAAAACGAAGAATGAACATCAGCGTGCCCTAAAAAGGGCAGTAGCTTGATCGGCTACTACATATAAATATTATAGTAAACACAATAATCAAGCAAGACCTGGGCCTGGTAGTTCTAAAATGAACTCAGGACTGAGGTGGTTAAACATCTAAGTCTTGCCACGCTAACAGCCTGTTTTCCAAGCCCCGGCTCGAGTCTGACTGAAAAAAAAAACTACGAAGTCTTGAGCCGCACAAAATGGCTCCCATGTCGCGATTAATTCGAGACTTCCGCCCCACCCACATCACGCGTGGTCAGTGCCAACCAAGCGTGCGACGATACAGGTACATAATAGCCACCCCTCTTGCTTGAATATAACAAGGTCACAGATTACCTCCCCTATAGACTTTAACCCTTCCCATGTGACAGTCAGTGATAAGAGGGTGATAGACAGACTGACCACATTGCGAACACCTGGGAAGACAAAGCCTTTGTCAATCGCTTTGTTATCTCCCCCGAGTAACACGAAGGGGGAGGACAAGAAACAGAGGTGTGCTTTAGATTTCATTAAAACCAACTCACAGAATGTGACATCGCGTGTATCATGAAATTTAAGAACAAGACTGGCATACATGTTGATGATGGTTGTTAACTCAATTCCATGCTCCTGTAGACTTTTGTTACAATATAATGTTTTTTGGAGCAAGTCTTTTCAAATCACTCACATTAACGCTGTCTGGAAATAGTCAAATTTTTTTAATGAGTGATTTGGCTTCATGCACAGATGCTGATGGTTGACGTTCGCTTATAGCAACATTAGACAATGCTTGTCAAATTTTCTTATAATTGACATAAAAAGCTCTAGTAGAATCACTTCGAGCTGATTGTCCTTGCAACATAAAGGTTTTTTTCTTTCTTGCACTATGTCAATTTTAACCATCGCTGCTGTGAAAACGAAAAAAAATGTAGACTGACTGGACGATAGCAAAATTGTTGACTGCAGCTGAACAGATCTCCACAGCAGATGAGTCTACCGAATTTTAGCGTTGCTCAGTGCATGGCACCCTTTCCGCTAATTTATTAATCTCTCTAAATCTAACTAGTACTTCCGAATAAATCCAACTCATATTACTCGCAGCGTCATAGGACTGCGATCCTCAATAATATTGCCGAAGTCTGAGAATACTCACAAACAGATCGTGTTGTTAAATTGGAATGAACAGAAGAAAACGCTCTACAACAGTTCCACTTTTGATAACATAGCGTACAACAACTGTCAGCTGAACCACATGACTGATGTCAGGAGTGGAATCGACACTGATTCCATAATATTTTGCATTATTAATTTCAGACAGTATCTGCGTCAATTCTTTGGATCCCATTAACTCAATAAAATCATTACACATACTGGCACAAATATATGACATATTCCCCTTTCCGGGGTGTCCCTGTCTCTCAATTTGTTCGTCAGTTCTAGATGTCTGTTGACATCTTCGACTTCTCATGTGTTGTAATTCGTGCGATGGCGTTTTTCCAGTCATCGATTAACTGATTTGCAAAACCGGTGTTGTAGTCAAACAGGCTGCACTCATAACAAAACACTTTACCCGTTGAAGGACAATAGAGAAGCCAGTCCTGCGTGACAATTTAACCATTTGTTAACGTTCTAGCAATTTTTTTTTGCATGCATATCTGATCTTGTCACCAAATTGTCTACCCTTTAATGTAAAATCCGACCCCAAATTTTGTGAAGGAAGATGTTCAGCATAATAACCTCTTAGATATGTAGTTATCTTCCAATTCGCTGGATCACTTGAATAACTGTATTCTTTGTCAAGCTCATACTTCAAACCGGCATCTCCTACTGACCCTTAGATACAGATAGAGGCTATAGGCAAATCAAGCACAGCAGCTTCAGCATGACCCATAACAACATTTGCAGATACCTTTTCATTTGTAACACTTGTTTCGGTTGTTTCACTTTTTCAGTACAGTCCGGCAACTTTATTTCTGGTTTTTAGGAGATTGTTGGTGTACATTGTGGCCGAAGAAGTAAATGAAATGTCATTTTCACTAGTATTACTAGTTTTGTCAGTAAAGCAACAGTGTCTCTGCTCATAAATTGCAGTAACTAAGCCCGAATTTTTTTCAATGCTTTTTCTTTCTCCTCCTTTTTCTTCCATTTCTCAAATCCACTTTCGTGTTTCCTCTTGTATTCATCAGACATGGTTATTTAAAAGTACTTTAGTTACTTTTTTAAATTTTGTAATAAAAAAAAGCAAACGATTAACGATAAACAACGAATGCGGGTGCATTCTTGAAAAATATTAAAGATGAAGACTACGACTTTGAAAGTGCCTAGGTCCTACGATGACCTTAAAACGGCCCTGAGTAGTATACTACTATTATAAATACAACCCTATGTTTTGCTTTTTGTGTATTCATATTTTTAGAGCATTTTCGAAAAAAAAATACTCTATTGTCCCCGTTTTGTCTGTCTGTCCGTCATCACCCTAGATCTCAACAACCATAAATCCTAGACCCATGATGTATATATCATTTTGTAGGTCTTGGCCTGCCATGTGTGCAGCAAAAGTTCATTTCGCGATCTGACCTCTGACGGCCGTAAAAGGGGGCTTATAAAGTACCGTTTTTTACTATATAAGCTATATTAACAAAGGAGCGCCATATATCTCAGCAACCATTAGTCCTAGACCCATGATGTATATATCATTTTGTAGGTCTTGGCCTGCCATGTGTACATCAAAAGTTCATTTCGCGATAGGACCTTTGAGGTCCGGGCTTCAGGGCTCCGAAGGGGCTTATATATTATATATATAGCCCCATTCTACACCTTGTACGTTCAATAACCCATTCATTTGGTGCGAAATACTGCAGCACGTAGTTTCACCAAGATTTATTAAGAAACTCATCAAATGAAATAGTAAGCTTGTGTTCTGAATTTAATTGAAAGTATCAGAGCTATGCAACAATTGACTGAATTTTCGGACGATTAAATGACTACAATTTCGTATGTTTTCAATTATGAGTCCTATTTCAGTAACCACAAACCACTTGTAGTTAGATTTAAGAGAAAATAATTTTTTTTCAAATATAAAGAATCGTCTTTATAATATTTTTTTTACAGATATATGCATTACACAATTGAATTTATAAACATTTCCAAAATTTACAAATATTTACTGAAAGCTAACAAACGTACTGATACATAACATGAAAATGCGCTAACACGTCCTGTGTCCAAAATGGAACAGGCTTAATTGCTTGTTTTAAATATGTGTTTTATTTTTATTTTAGATGATGAGCAATTCAGTATTTTAGGGACATTATTTATAGGAGTAATGTATACATAATATTAGTCTGTCTGGAACAACTCAAGTATGTGTGTAATAAAGTGTGTATACATTGTTTTAGTCTGTCTGGACCAACTCTATTATGTGTCTAATAGAAGTCGAGCTGCCTGATACGTTACGCATGACATGGCAGTGACAATGCTGTATTTTTAGAGCATTTTCGAAAAAAAATGCTCTATTGTCCTCGTTTTGTCTGTCTGTCTGTCATCACCCTAGATCTCAATAACCATAAGTCCTATACCCATGATGTGTATATCATTTTTGTAGGTCTTGGCCTGCCATGTGTGCATCAAAAGTCCCTTTCGCGATCTGACCTCTGAGGGCCGAATACCAGAGTTTCTTATGGTACCATTTTTTACTATATAAGCTATATTAACAAATGGGAGTACAAAGGGGCGTAACTCATTATTTATTTTTGTAACAGTTATTAAACATGACTTACTTCCATCTCTATTTATCAAAACCCATACCACGAAAATGCTCTAAAACGTCCTGTGTCCGAAACAGTACAGGCTTAAACTGCTTGTTTAGTCTTGCAGTCATTCACATGTACACACTACACGGTTATTGTTGCTAAATTCAAGTTCATAATGACTGACATTTTGACATTACAACATTTACACGGGTTAGTAGCATTCTTCGTTACAACTGTACCTTGTCGTTAATATATATATATATATATATATATATATATATATATATATATATTAATTGATTGATTGATAGATAAATAGACTGATAGATAGACTGGTCTGATAGATAGATAGATTGATAGATATATAGATAGATTGATTGATTGAAAGATATATAGATCGACAGACAGATAGATAAATTTATAGATAGATAGATTAATTGATTGATTGATTGATAGACTGCTGATAGATAGATAGATAGATAGATAGATAGATTGATTGATTGATTGATTGATTGAAAGATAGATGGATAGATATATAGATAGATCTCATAATAACGGATATTGCATCTTATAATGTGTCAATAGAATGCAGTTTTTTTTTCAATTGATTGAAGTACTGTTTCAAAGAATAACTGAGACAACTGTTGATAATTAGTTATTCTACTATTAAACTCATTTAATAATCTGATAGTTCTTTTAATATTTATATTTTAAGGCAGTTTAATAGTGAAGTGCGATTTAAGTTTTCGATTAAATTTTAATTAGTCCTTAATTTAAAAAAAAATTCGAAAGTGCGACGTACTTTAGGGGGGGGGGGGAGGGTCCCGAGATTTGTGACACTTTGTGACCGGGGGGTAAGGGGGTTTAAAAATCGTCAAAAAATAGCGTGACGCACTTTATGGACGGCCTCCAATTTCTGCAGTTGTTGATCACTTTAAAAGCTGATCAAAGTTTCAGCGTTCTTTTGGTCCACTTTTACACGGTAGAAAACAAAAGGTCATTCCAGAAAAAAACAAAAGTTTATTTAGCATATTGAGATCAGTTTGTTAACAGCAGTGATACACTGAAACACGTATTGTCTTGTTTATTTATATAGTGGTATCTGCTTCGGCACTGTGATTTTATAATTAGAAACAACCTACCTAATGGTTCAAGTGGTTCAAAACCGCTGCGAGGGGTGGGGAAAAGGGGTGTGGTGGATCGTGTACCGGGCACTTTTCACAAATTATTAGGTTGAGCTTTTTTTAAGTAACTGCCTCGAATTCGAGCACGTCCTTTACCATTGATCGCCGTAGTGCCTCCATGCATGACAGCCGTAAGCAAGGACGAGTCGTGAGCAGTGCCCGATTTAAGAAAAAAACGAGTGCCGGGGTTGAAAAAAAATTCTGCAGAGCTGAGGATAGATGTCTATGGTTTCATCCCCGGCAGTGATATATTGGCTAAAGCAGAGCCCGGGGATGACAGTTCTTACTCCCCACCCACATCATTCAGGGGCGGGGGAGTCAATCAAGGAGACTTCACACCGTGGGGTAGAGGGGAGGAAGGTTGTGCGATAAAACACTCGACTGTCGACCTAAGGGGCCCTTATTCAATCTGCGGTGTAGGGCCCAAGGATATAAACAGGTCATGGTGAAAGTTACCTCTATATATCCCTTGGTCAGTGGCGTAGTGAGGGGGGGCGTCATGCCCCGGGCGCTACTCTCAAAGGGGTGCCAATTGGTTCGCAAAACATATAATATTATATGGTTTTCGAATAGGGGGGGGGCGCTAAAAAGGGTATTGAGCCCTAAGCGCTAGTTCACCATCCAAATACACCACAAAACCGTGACAAAACGTCATATTAGTGGTTTATGGGATCTAAGAGACTTCATGTCATCCTTACAGAGACTTCACGCATACCCCCGGACAGAGTGGTACGGCCCCAGTAGGTGAGTTAAAGAGTCAGTCGTAGAGGGTGGACATGGTAGAAGTCAACTATAGTGACGCCGAGTTAGTTGAGATCTAGAGAGAGAGAGAGAGAGAGAGAGAGAGAGAGAGAGAGAGAGAGAAGGTTGTAGATAGAGTGGGACATCATTCACGGGTAAATAAAGTAAAAGCTGTTGGATTATATTTTCTGAAGTTAGACTATTAGTTAGACACAAATAAGCACGGCCACCACCACGGCAACCCGAAGTGTTTTTGTGTTTATATAAGGAATGTGCTTGAAGACGTCTATGTGTAAATCGACAATAGTTGAACTTAAGGGAGGGGAGGGGGGGGGTGAGGTTACAAAACTGGTAAATAAAAAAAAATATAAACCAGAAAACAAACTGGAAACAGACTTGACACGTTGAACCTTAACAATGTTTTAAACAAATAGTAATATTTGCGATTCGTTCATTATTTTTTTTTTCGCATGTTTTAATTATGAAGTTCACCATAGATCAAACTCGTTTCTATAATTTCCTTTTAATTAATAGTCCGTAGAAATACGCTGGGAAAATCCATCAATAAATAAATACATTTTTCAGTCATGTGACTTAGAACCCGTCGGCTATATATATATATATATATATATATATATATATATATATATATATATCAATAGAAATAGTCTTCACCATCCAGCTAAGACGATAATGTGTTTATTATTAATTAATAGAAATAGTCTTCATCAGCTAGCTAAGACGATACTGCGTTATTAAACAATAGAAACAAAAGTCCCAGTTAGATGATAGATAGTGTTGTGAGAGGGTGAATGAACAATAGAAACAGTCTTCAGTAGTGCACCATTACTATTGAAGATTCTTTTGATAGGTAGGTGCATCATTTTACTGTCAAAAGCAGTCAACCGTGTCCAGTTGAAATACCAATACCACAATCGTCATTAAAAAAAAATGACTGATTCACCCATTTTCCTTAAAAGTCAAGTTATAGTGGGTCTGCCTCATTATCTTACATACGTTCTGTTGAATCAACATTGTAGGTTACAAGAATTAAATTTTCGTCATGAGAATATTAAAGATAAACATCTTTCTTCTGGTCTTTAAAATAGGTAAATTGGTTGTTTTCTTTTTATCCTTTGTACCTATTTAAATTACTCATTGAATAACTTGAATGGTTTGTTTAAATCAAAGATGAAATACACGAATTTTATTTCAGAAAATACATTTTTTCACCATGTATTTCAAATCATACGACAATTTATCAAAACAAAGTGTACAAATAAGGCAACAATTAAAGTTTTTGGCGCTCTATTGCAAGGAGAATGTTTAATACTTCATGATAACTATGTCACTAAGTAATGAACTGAAAATAATATTCTACGAGACTTTGTCTATTTATCAAGATTTTCATTTGTTTATGCTGTCTGCTTGTTTGGTTTTTTTTTTGTTTTTTTACTAATTAAGCTTTTACTTTTTATGAATAATTTCTTTTTTTTATGATTTACTAATTCAGGTTTAAATAAAAATGTATACTCAAAATAAAAAGAAAACATCTATGCTTTGTAATTTTTTTTTTTTTTTTTCGTGATATGATAATCACATTGCAAATTTTTGTTTGCCATCAGAAACTTTAGAAATAAATTATTTGGTTCGAAATTCTCAAAATGTTTCTTCGCGGATTCGAAATAATTAAAATCGTATATTTTGTCATGTACAATAATGTTTTCCAACTTTGAATCTACTCACTAATTTAAGACAGGTTCAATCCAAAAAAACCATAAAAAGTGAAACTTGTTGATAAAAGTTTATAAAATGCTGAACTGATATAGAACATGGCTTTCAAATAAAAAATAACCTATTTTTTTTTAGAAAAATCTATGAATAATCAAATAATTAACTGGATTATATTTATAACCAAACTTTTAAAACTTTCTTTTTGCAATTATTTCCATTCAGGGTCATCTGATAATAGCACGGCTAGCATGACTATGTCTAAAGTGTACAGCGGCTATGTCACACTGTGGTCATCGTCAGCTATACTGGTCACCTACTACCAGACACAGACCCTTCTCATGTGTGCCAGGAGATGTCTAGGGCGAAGCAGATGCAAGACGATAGCTTATGACCAGGGTGGCTTGACCTGCACGTTGGGTAATGAATAAAGGAATTTTTTTTTGTTTATTTAAAGACACTTTATCGTATTTTTATTCACTTTTTGTACTACGTCTTAACACTAGCTGTACCAACCACGTCGCGATAGCAGCTGTACCATATCCTGACACCGGCTGTACCACGGCTGTACCACGCCTTGATACCAGCTGCACCATGCCACGACACCAACTACACCACGTCTATGTACCAGCCGTACCATGTCTTGACACCGGCTGTACCACGTCTTGACACCGGCTGTACCACGCCTTGATATCAGCTGCACCATGCCACGACACCAACTACACCACGTCTATGTACCAGCCGTAGCATGTCTTGAACACGGCTGTACAACGTCTTGACACCAGCTGTACCACGTCTTGACACCAGCTTTATCGTATTTTTCACCTTTTGTATCTCGTTTAGACCGCCAGCCGTGGGTGCTGATTGAAAGTTGTACTTGATCATGTCCATTAATATATTGAAATAAAATGTGTGTTCTCACAGGTGAGTGCATCATTACACAGCCAGTTGCCAGAAGTCCATCCGATGGCCTTTATCAAACCCCTCAGTCGTTTTGTGACTCAACTCCAGGTTTCAAAATTGAGACCAACGGTCACACTTCCGCCTGTCTCTGGTGGTCAGACACGAAGAAAAATTTTGCAGACGCCAGTCAGGATTGTAAAAGTAAGTTTATTATTTTGATATGCATCATATAGTGAAATGAAAACCACACAGTAACATTTAATAAAACATCAAATGTCATGATTTCTGTACTAATGATATAGGATATGATCTACCAAATAAATAGAGTTATTTTTTTTAAATACAGTCAAATAAAATAATGAAATAATAGTAAGATGTGGAAAAAACATTTTTTTACTGTCAATTTCAGCCAAGGGGAGCATTCTGGGTACATTTAAAACTTGGGAAAAGTTCCAAATTTTACAACAAAAAGCATCGGTAACCACGGCAACATTTATTGGTCTGGACGACGTAGATGTTGAGGGAGTTTTCAGATGGCATGACGATGGGTCTATTTTGGACAGTTCTTATGAATTACAGATTTTTAGTTCAGATAAGGAGCTGTCCATTAATTACGTCAACAAAATAGGGGTGGAGGGGGGGGGTCAGAAAATTTTTGACAGTCGTTGACAGGGGGGGGGGAGGTCAAGAAAAGTTGACGTCAACAATGTTACTTTTTAAATTGAATATAATTACTTAATAAAGGAAAATTAAGCAGCGTTTGTAGTTCTGTGTTACACACACGTCTAACATTCAGTATTTTAATTAAACTAACTATATTCCTATTAATTTTGCCACATAAACATTTTGGAAGCTACCTTGGCCCACAAGGTCGAAAAACTGATGAAGAGTTGGACAAATTATACTTCAAATATACTGGCGAAACATTGACAGAAATATGAAAGCAAGTAAACATAGACAATTTTCCAACAGAGTGTTTAGTGCCAAAAAACCATGTAAGAAAAAGTCACTACTTTCAACAAATTGTCAAATGTTGTGATTTAACTTGTTGACTACCGATAAGAAGCTCGCACTCTCATATTATTACTGATAGATTTATTCCCCCACCAATTCAAGTCCGCCAAACTAATGAGGGCCTTAAAGAACCAGATGTATCTGATATAAACTCACATAGATTTCCATCTCTTTTCTTCAATCAGTCTGTGAAAGTTAAAATCATTCTACCTCGATCGGCAAAAGCCTTCAAAATTCTTTCATTTGATATATACTAGTTATCAAAGGCCCGGTACCCGGACCGGCGAGTAGGCACACAGTTGGAGTTGAAAATGGTGATATATATTTTAGCGCGTTAACAATCAGTCTATATCAGAGGTGTGCGGATCTTGAAATTTAGCGTCCGCGTCCGTCCGCGGATTTCTATCAATGATCCGCGTCCGCAGAATCTTACAACATTGGTCCGCAGTCAGTCCGCATTGCTGAAATTTAGCTGTTTAAATGACTTGAAATTTTTTATGGTAACGCTAAAGAAGATCCGCGTCAGTCCGCGAGTCCGCAACTTAACCATACGAAGCATCCGCTGTCAGTCCACTGATTCGGAAAAGTCTGCGGATCTGCGTCCGCAAGCGGACGCGTCCGCTGTCCGCTCATCTCTGGTCTATATACTTGCAGTGGCCCCAAGGACATGAACAGAATATTGTAGCCAAAATACATTTGAGAATAAGGACACCTAATAATACATCAAATAAAATTCATATGTTAAATAGTTCCTCCCAAAAAAAATAATCCTCACTATGGGTAGACATAAACAACAACTCTTAAAATCATATTCCTTCATAATATTTTAATGGACTCCTTTCCAAACAGTTATTCATTTAATGTTTTATGATGTTCAACATGGCGTATTTAAAAAAAAAAAGAGAGACGTGAGTGAGTGCTTGTGTTAAGCAAAACGCTACATGTTTAACAGGTGGTTTATTTACTGTTTTACATTGTAGCATAGTACAATTAACTAAGAAAAATTGCCGACCCGGCAGTGCAGAACCTAGGGATTTACGGGCCCGGTGGCTTGGCCACTTTGGGGGCTGCCCCTGAATTATGACATGGGATAATTTTTGGACGCTTCTCAAGCTTGGTCCCGAGAAGAAAGAATCGTTGTGTAGCTTTAGCTGACCTTCAATTAAAAACATAGTATTCCATCAATGCAGTTGAGGCCGCAGACGCAGAAAACATTAGGCCTCTTAAAAAAGAAAGACATATCAAAGCTTTCAACATTATAGTTCTGTGAAGCCAATGCCGAACCAAGGGATTTTAGGCATCTTCGGGAGCCACTACATTTTGACATGAGATAATGTACTTAATATTTAGTTTAAAAAATATTTTGGGGGCCCTTCTCAAACTGGGCCCCCTCCATACACCCTCTGTGTGAAGCCCCCATCATAAATGATTAGTTTGCATTGTAAACGTTGTGTACGGCGCTACTCAAACTCAACCCTTATTCATTTCATTCATGTGACGTAATAGTCAAAAAATGAAAAAAAAAGTGACGTATTTAAGGTTAGTAATAAAGGGAAATAATTGTACATTAGAAATAGACATATTTTAGAAATAATAACAATTTAAACAATATAAATATTACATTTTATTTAGGTATCCATAATTTTGGTTTAAAATTGAAATTGTGGAATATAACACAGAATATTAATTGAACGATTTCTGTAAATATTTCTTTTACGATCGCTTCTCATTTAATAACTAATTGAACACCATAGATTTATTACGTTACTGTGAGATATAGATAGGCCTTTGGAACCACTTTTCGTTTAAATTTTGTTTCGGAGAGTATCACAGAATATTTTGGCATGATTTTGAGTTACTTCTCCTAAGATCGCTTCTTGCCCTTTGGTAATGATTGAGGCGGTCGAAAACAGTATTACATTGTGATTGCCATTTGGCATTCACGATCTTACCTGCCGTATGTTAGTGTACGGTGTTTTGTCACCTCGGCACTGAACATATGGCTGGTCCAATGTCAATTCTGGCTACCATGTAGGAGACTATTCTTACTCGGCTGGCCAGTTGGTAGCTGGATTATGCATGTTATGAAGAAAACAGTAAATGTTTCTGCCATCTTTGAATTGTTTATGCCGCCATCTTGGATGAATTATTTATGCCGCCATGTTGGATGACAGACGGAAGTAGCGATGACAGACGGAAGTCGCGATGACAGACGGAAGTCGCGATGACAGACGGAAGTAGCGATGACAGACGGAAGTCGCGATGACAGACGGAAACCGGAACATATGATGTAAAATTTGTATAATAGATTGTCCATCTATTCAGTTGCTATTGTTTGAACGGATCTGTAAAATTTCTCACCTTAATGTTGCTTCGCAAGCCATGTTAAAGAATCATGTTCAACAGCATCAACAATGTATGCCTGGGCCCAGTCAAATACTACATGCAAAGAATTTGTCAAAAGACGAAGTGAGCTCATGACAATTATTGCTCATGGGTGATAGTAAGTGCAGAATGGCTAGATGAAGAAAATGTTGACTTGTCTGGTGTTTCGGTTCCACAAGAAATTATTCACCCAGAACATATGCCAATAATAACAATTGAGGAACATTTGACATCTCCATGGGATAAGATTTGGATTTGTTTGTAAAAAAAATGTTAATAAATTAAAACTGTATTTATAATTTAACTTTTTAATCTCGTTTCTGCTTAAAGTTAGAACAAGTCTTTGTAAATAATTAAATAGTCTTTATTAATTTAAAGTATGTTCATTGTTTAAAGGTGTAATGGGCATACATTTTTGTAAACCATATGATCTGTTTTCTGTACATAGTAAGCCTTGGTAGTTATAAATTGGAAATATGTTCATAAGTTAAAAGTTTATTAAACTTTTTTTCTAAACATGTTACTTTTATTCACTTTTTGTTGTAGTTGTAAACTAGGCCTAATCTATTTTAAAATTTTGCTTTTTTCCCTTTTATTGTTATTTTAGGTGGGGGGGGGGCAATCAAATGTTGACGTAATTTTATAGGGGGGGGGGATCTCTGGAAGTTTGACAAGTTGTTGACAAGGGGGGGGGGGTAAAAATCGCCAAAAATTTGTTGACATAAAAAATTGACAGGCCCTAATATAATATTGCCAGAGAAAAGACATGCATACAGACTATAAAAACATATGTTATTAGCTGTCTGATTTTTATCTGTCTATAGAGGGATTGACAGACAAATGGTGAGTAAAAGAAAGAAAGAAAGAGTAAAAATAGAGAGACAAAGGTGTAGGAAGAGTGTGGTATAAAAAGACAGAGTGAGAGAGAGAGAGACAGAGATACATACAAAAGCACCACCCACGCATCCTAAATCGATAGATAAATAGACCAATATATTGAGTTATAGACCGATGGACAAACATATTGACATAAATATAGATAGATAGATAGATAGATAGATAGATAGATAGATAGATAGATAGATAGATAGATAAGTAGGTAGGTAGGTAGGTAGGTAGGTAGATAAAAGAGAAACAAATAGAGATAAAAATATTATATTTTTTTATTTACCAGGGGAGCCTAACAATGCAGACAACAACGAGGACTGCATTGCAGTATGGAGTAAGGAGCTGAATGATTATCCTTGCACGTCTCAATTGCACTACGTCTGTGAAATCATTTGCTTCATATGATAGGTCCTCATATTATCAACCAGATTGATCCAGTCATTTTACAGCCTAATAGTTTTTGGATTCTTTTCTACTATTATAATTTGAAAACTGTAATTAAAATGAGTTTTATTTTCTAGCGTTTGATTATATAACAATATTATACAACATGCATAAAACGTAGCAGATATTATCATCTTCATCATCATTGGCCTTCACACAAGGCAGGGTATGTGTGCCGCCAACAACAGATCTCCAGAGTCCTCTGTCAGGGTATAGGCCACCAACAACAGGTCTCCAGAGTC
This sequence comes from Bulinus truncatus, assembly GCA_021962125.1. Lineage (NCBI taxonomy): Eukaryota > Metazoa > Mollusca > Gastropoda > Planorbidae > Bulinus > Bulinus truncatus. The sequence continues at coordinate 1,939,152 of JAGDYQ010000128.1, read as the reverse complement.
CTCTGTCAGGGTATAGGCCACCAACAACACATCTCCAGAGTCCTCTGTCAGGGTATAGGCCACCAACAACAGATCTCCAGAGTCCTCTGTCAGGGTATAGGCCACCAACAACAGATCTCCAGAGTCCTCTGTCAGGGTATAGGCCACCAACAACACATCTCCAGAGTCCTCTGTCAGGGTATAGGCCGCCAACAACACATCTCCAGAGTACTCTGTCAGGGTATAGGCCACCAACAACACATCTCCAGAGTCCTCTGTCAGGGTATAGGCCGCCAACAACACATCTCCAGAGTCCTCTGTCAGGGTATGTGGGCTGCCAACAACACATCTCCAGAGTCCTCTGTCAGGGTATAGGCCACCAACAACACATCTCCAGAGTCCTCTGTCAGGGTATGTGGGCTGCCAACAACACATCTCCAGAGTCCTCTGTCAGGGTATAGGCCACCAACAACACATCTCCAGAGTCCTCTGTCAGGGTATAGGCCACCAACAACACATCTCCAGAGTCCTCTGTCAGGGTATGTGGGCCACCAACAACACATCTCCAGAGTCCTCACTAGCTACAGAAACAATCTTGTGTTACACTAGTTACAGAAACATTCTCGTGTTACACTAGTTACAGAGACAATCTTGAGTTACACTAGTTACAGAAGCATTTTCATGGTAACCGAGTTAAATTGAAAATCTTTTGTTACACAAGTTACAGAAACAATCTTGTGTTACACTAGTTACAGAAACATTTTCATGTTACACAAGTTACAGAAACAATTTCATGTTACACGAGTTACAGAAACAATTTTGAGTTACACTAGTTACAGAAACAATCTCATGGTACACGAGTTACAGAGACAATGTTGAGTTACATTAGTTACAAAAAAAAAAACAAGCTCGCAACTTTATTTATCGTGTCGATAAACTTGATTTCAAAGTCAGATTCCTAGATATGAAAAGGAATAAAATTGTATTTCAGATTACAAAGATAGGACAGGCAGTTGTATGAGTGAGTGCACTCTACCCATAATGCTCTTACATGCTGCCCAGTTTTATTTCTTTATTTCGTTTTCTCCAATGAACGCTTTACCCAGTCAGTAACTTGAATTACTTAACACGGAAGGGTTGTATACTTTAATCTTATGTTATTTTATGGTTTCAGGTTGGTTTGTTCCTAAACAAAAAAATGGTTTATTTAAATGTAGTATTTAAAAAAAAACCGCGTGCATTTCATTAACTTAATTAAAAAAATATAGGTTCTACAGGTTTTTTTTATACAACATATATATTACTATTGTTTTTTTTTATTCTCCTGTAATATTAAAGATAAATTAATTATGACCATTGCATTGTGATAAAAAAGAATGTTTCGTTTTTGCAATAAAGATTGTGGTGGCTATGAGGAGATAAAGTGTGCTTTAATTGTATGAACTTCAAAAGTATAAGCGAAATCCTTAGATATTTACTACATCAAATGGTGAACGGGTGGTCGTGCGGTGTAGAGTGCAGGTCTGTCGACCGTAAGGGTCAGAGGTTCGAACATTATTGAGATCCATGGGGTTTATTCAGGTCCTGGTGAAAGTCAAAGAGACTGGACGGTGTGCTAACCACAAAATCCCATTTATATGCTGAGGTTACTGAAACAGATGAATTCTACACTTAGTCCTTGATGAGCTTTAAGGGATTTAAGGGAAATTTACAATATCAACACTTTGTCATTCTTAGCTCGAGGTTCTACATTCCGAAGTGCGTCTATGTTTAAAGTAGACAACCTGTACACTAAACTATGGACGTCATCACCGGCCACCTACTCTCCAACGAGATTCATCACTGAATGTGCCAGGAGATGTTTTGAACAAAACAGTACCTGTGGTGTCATCGCCTATAAAAAGAACAACAGCACTTGCACTCTGGGTAATCTAAATATGGGTAATTTATGTGGGGTTAACAGGTCAATCATTTATAAAAAAAAAAAAAACTTGTTTTTCATTACAAAGTACATTAGTATTTCACATGACTTTATGTAGAAGAATGAATTATGCTTAAAGTTAAGGCACCGAAAAGTGCATGCATGTATTCAACTTCATAGCTGTAGTTGGACTGTAAACTGGGGCCCCTTTGACTACCCCCTTAACTTGTAAATCATTTTAGATAGCAGATGCTAAAGTTGCGTCTCAATGCGGCTGGTAGAGAAATAGGTCCTTATAGCTGGGACTCTGTGTACCGGCCGTAGTATGCCAATCTATAAGCAATACGCTGATTATAAATGTAGACATGTCTCTCTTGTTGCTCGTTTAAAAACATATTTGTTGTTTTTTGTAAGCATTGTGCAATTGTCATAATATTGATCGAAATGTTCTTTTTTCTCAGCTAAATGTGCCATTACACAATCAATCGCCAAAAGTTTTTCTGTTAAAATGTATCAAACTGTCCAGCCAAAGTGTGGCTCAACCCAAGGATTCCGCGTAGTGACCAACGGAGCCACTTCTGCATGTCTCTGGTGGTTAAACTCGACAAAAAATTTCACGGACGCCATGAAAGACTGTAAAGTTCAGATTAAAAGTCGATATATTTTTTCCCCAATTAAATTAAATGTTTTTTTGTAACAGACTTTTACATTCTAACATGTATATAGACCATGAAGCCTCATGTATGCAGTATAAGACTCAAAGACGATTTATAGTTGGCAATGGACAAATATTAGTTTCTATGACAACCCAAATTCAAATTAAAAAGTACATGGTCAACATAAATGTAAAACAGGTGAATATCTATTTTTATAAAATCATTAAAAGGAATCATATTTTTTAATAAATCATTTGATAAAGTTTTGAAATATTGATATTTATCAAATTCAAATTAATTAACATTATATTTCTATTGCAGTAATATAATAATGTAAAAAAAAATCTAACGAAAGTCTGTTTATTTCTGTACATTACAGCTAAATAATCCCTTCTGGCCACTTTTAAGACTTGGGAGAAGTTCCGATTGTTGAAGCAGAGAAGTATTTTCAATATCAATAATATTGTATTTATTGGCCTGGATGACATGGACGTTGAGGGGGGGGGGTCTTCAGATGGCATGATGATGGGTCTGTGTTGGACTTGAACAGTTCGTACAGCAAACAGATTTTTAGTCCAGGTTAAGTCATACTATGAGAAAAAACAGACAAGCACATACACACACACACACACACACAAACACACACACACACACACATACACACACACACACCCATGTGAAGTTTATTTAAAAAAGAGACTGATAAAGATGTAAGAGAGAAAGGTAGGTGAGGAATGGGGGGAGGGGGGAGAGAGAGATAATTACGTAGAGAGCAGGATAGAATATAAACACATTACAGATGGACTTAGATAGATAGAAGCCAGACATAAATATAGATTTATTCATCTTAATGGATTGATTTATAGACAGACGGAAAAAATAGAATGACAGACATAAGCAAAAAGATAGATAGATAGATAGATAGATAAATAGATAGATACATAGATAGACAGACAGACAGACATACAGACAGAAAGACAGACAGACAGACAGACAGATAGATAGATAGATAGATAGATAGACAGACAGACAGACAAACAAACAGACAGACAGACAGAAAGACAGACAGACAGAAAGACAGATAGATAGATAGATAGATAGATAGATAGATAGATAGATAGATAGATAGATAAATAGATAGACAGACAGACAGACAAACAAACAGACAGACAGACAGAAGGACAGACAGACAGAAAGACAGATAGATAGATAGATAGATAGATAGATAGATAGATAGATAGATAGATAGATAGATAGATAGATAGATAGATAGATAGATTGATTGACAGATAGATATATTAATAGAATGATAAATTGATTTTATTGATAAATAGATAGATATATAGATTGATAGATAGATATTCGAAGTAAAAATTGGAAATTCAGATATATACTGAAGCGAAATGTAAACAGACATAAAATTAAATATTATTACGAAATAAATATAAATAATAATTGGAAAAAAAAAAAAAACACAATTTTTTTTTATTATTTTAGGTCAACCAAACAATGGTGACGGAAAAAACCAGGACTGTGTCCTTGCATGGAATGAAACACTTAACGACGATGATTGCTCTAATACACATCATTATGTCTGTGAACAAATGTGTTTTCTTTGAAGAGTCTCTCCACCATCTACAAACATGGGTTTACAAACACTTTACTTTACCAACTGGCTTAACTAAATGTTTTACCATGTTTACTTTTTTAATAAAAGCAAACATAAAGAATTATATGTTTTTCTCAAAGATTGTTGTATTTTTTTAGCGACAATTGTGTAAATTAGAATTATAACATTTCTTATTTTTAGAAAAATGGAGGCATCTAATTTTTTTAAGCTCCAACTGGGATGTGTTATTAAAAACAAAAAATAGGTCAGTCATTTGGTTGACTTATTGTTTAGCCAATTAGCTAATTGGATGGGCACTCCACCTTTTGAAGTTTACTCTTTTTAATTGTAAGTAGACAACATCGAGAAACAGTTGGCCAAAAAAGCTGAGATTGAACACTTTGTTTCAAAGGTGAGTTACAGAATTGAATGCAGTTTGGTCTAAGAGTATTCAACGGCAGTATGACTGCGTCACTGACACAGGACTGAACGATAAGTTCACCAAATGATTGAACAATAACTCAAAGAAATGGCTGTAAAATAATTCTGCTTAAGCTTTTTTGTGATTCATTCTTTTTTTTTAAGCTTATCTCCCCCCCCCCCCGGGCCCCCAGCTTCCCGAATGAAAAAAATAATAATCCCCAGCTGTGTACATTTTGAGAATCACTGTTCAACCTCATCTGAACTCTCGATGTGTGCGTCATGCCTTTTTACTTACTTGATGCAACAGACGACATAAATGACAAAGAAAACATTTTCTGAAAAAGTGGTGCGCACTCCAAAGAAAAAAAAGAGTTTTTGAAAGGCGTTGCGCACTCTTTGATAGGCTACATGTTTGGACATTGTTGCGGTAGAAACAAAAGTGCTAGAAAATTAGCTTCAGTTGTTATTTACAGATTCCAGAGATGAAATTTCAAAATAAAAGAAACACTATTTGGAAACATTAGATTAGTAACTGAGGGGACCAACTACAGTCCACAGGTTAAATACCGGCTGTTTGGCCAGGCTAAATCACATTAATTACTTACATCTATCTATATCAGTTAATATAAACATACTAGCCATCTGATTGGTCCTGCACTTCTGTTAAAACAATTTAAGAACTTATTTAGCCAGCAGTACAAAACGCATGCATACTTTAAGCGAAATTACATGTGAAATAGAATGAAGTTTAATGTTAGATCGTTTAAATTCTGTCAGGTAGGCACCTAAAAAAAGATACAAAAACATATACTCTTTTTTCTTAAAAAAATACAATTAATGAAAGTAAAATGTACATAAATAATGTCAGGTACCACTGACATGTCTAGAAATTAGTCCAGTTTATTGAGGGTTATAATGTGCTCTACTTTAGGTACAAACAGTTATTGATTACACCTTATGTTTATTTGTGTTCTCAAGAGGTTTTACGTCATCAATAAACCGCCCGCGTCATCAATATTTGTGCTCAAATATGTAGGCTAAGGAAAGCTCAATACATTTGCAATAATCTCGACGCAAATGTTTTTTTTCTGTTTTCTCCTAACGTGTCGTTGTATCCTACGATCCATTTAGTGGACGTTGGCAGTGGACCATACACACACATGCCTAGTTATTCTTCGACATAAAGGATACAGTGTGCTAAAGTGCAGGGGAACGGGTGGAATGGGTGGTCTTGAGCCGCCGTCCTCAACAGGTGCTACACGTACCCCAGGGGCACGCAGCGATATGTAACTTTCGTTTTAAAATATCCAAGAGTTTGAAGAACTTACGTGTGAGGGGTACCGGCGGACATACTTTCGCATCCTTGGGGGGGGGGGGGTACAACAGACGCGTAAAAGGTTGAGAACCGATGGTCTTAAGGTCGAAGTTCCCCCAGTCAACCCAGCTAAAATGATGCCTGATATTAGTTTGTCACCTGCGTATGCCTCCATGGCTACTGCACCCTTAGCTGTAGTGTCAATGAAAGAAGGGCTTCATATAAATAATCATCCTATCAGAGATTAACAAGTGAGAGATTTATATATTATCCTTACAGGGACTTTACAACCAAACAAAAAATACCATGTGTGTGTGTATGTGTGTGTGTATGTGTGTTTGAGCTTTGTATTCTTGAGCCGTTACAATCAAGTCAGAGGAACAATTTTTCTTGTTTTGGATTTGGCCTTAGAAATGTATAACTTGGTTTTTGTTGTTATTGTATTTAAAACTGCATTTGATATATTAATTTTTTTTTAAATTCAAATTAAGTAACTAAAAAAAGAAAGAACATGGTAAATTTGACTTGATTCGGTAAACAAACATAACTTTTGAAATGCGGAGTTTAAAAGTTCTATGATTAGTTAACGAACACAAGTAAACTCGAAATGAATAGTGAGAACAACAATTTGGCATCAAAAAATTCAAATTCAGTTTAATTGCAAACATATTTTGAAAGCACAAACTCTTCTTCGGATGAAGTGACTCAATTTCTCGTGTACTGCTATGAGCTAAAACAAATTTTTTCACAGACGTAGTAAATTGCATTCGAACAAGTATAATCGTTTAATCCGTCGCTCTTTAAGCCGACACAGTCTTCTACATCTCCGCTGTTGCTTGGTTCACCTGAAGAAATTAAAGATGTTCCCCTATTTATAATTGAATACACTGTATATTAAAATATCCCAACATGTCTATAAGTGTGTTTATATATATATATATATATATATATATATATATATATACAAACACAGTCGATTCCGCTTAATTGGGACACATCGGGACCGAGGCTTTTTGTACCAATTAAGCGGCTGTCCCAATTAAAAATACAAATTTACAATTGGCTTCTTGGTTTGGTTTCTTTGAGCTTTGTCGCAAATAAGCGGCTGTCCCAACTAAGCGGTGTCCCAATTAAGCGGAATCCTCTGTATATATATATATATATATATATATATATATATATATATGGAGAGAGAGAGAGAGAGAGAAAGAGAGGGGGGGAATGCTTCTATTGTGTTTGTGTACATGTGTGTAAAACTCATATTTACGATTTAGAGAATATATCATGACGCACTGAAATTAATTCCACAATAAACGAGTATTAATCATCAAAACAGTATCAAAGCAATTATCAATAAACTAATAAAATATAAACTTTGTGCCTGTAAAAAAAAAAGCGAATTAACATTTATATTTAAAGTGAATCAGTTGTTGACTCAGAATATAAATTGTACAGACTGTGCGTACTTATGTTGGATCGTTGTGAGCCAGTGTGTGTGTGTGTGTGTGTGTAAATGTACATGTTCACTTATGTGTATTCAAGTGCGTGTGTAAGAGCGGTCTTTTGAATGCGCACCGTTTGTATGCGCACATACACCCTGCGTACTATATCTGTGGGAGCGACTATGTGAATGGATGTACGAGTTCACAATCGTGAGTGCTTGTATGCTAATGACTTCTGAGTACTTCTGACTAAGTCTACTTTTTTTTGTATATGCAAGCGTGACTATGTTTTATAGTCAGTGCCTTAGTGCGCGCGTCAGTCGGACAGTTTCTATCATTAATTCTATAATGTTATCCACTGACCTGCATTAAAAATCTGTCTGCCATATGTCATGTTCAAAACTGACATATCGTCATGCCATCTGTAAACTCCTTCAACTGCGATGTCGTCCAGACCTATGGCTATGAAATCCGTTCTCCGTTGTAAGATTTGGAACTTCTCCCAGGTTTTGAAGACTGCCAATATGGATCCCTTGGCTGAAGCCAACAAAGAATAAAAGCTTTTACCATTACTTCAATCTCTCTTACTTCATCTTACTCCACCAGGATATAATATTTCACCAAATTAATACATTCATAAGAATTTTTTTTTCTTTACATTGCATTTTTTACACTGTTTTATAATACAGCATTGAGTTCTGAGTAATTACATATTGTAAGTTCATTATATGATCATAGTGAAAAGATATTTGATTTTATTTAACGTGAATTATGGAAACAAATGTAGTCAACATATCTACTGACCTAGACAATCAACTGACCTAGACAATCAACTGACCTAGACAATCAACTGACCTAGATAATCAACTGACCTAGACAATCAACTGACCTAGACAATCAACTGACCTAGATAATCAACTGACCTAGACAATCAACTGACCTAGACAATCAACTGACCTAGACAATCAACTGACCTAGACAATCAACTGACTTAGACAATCAACTGACCTAGACAATCAACTGACCTGGACATTCAATTGACCTAGACAATCAACTCACCTAGACAATCAATTGACCTAGATAATCAACTGACTTAGACAATCAACTGACGTAGACAATCATCCCTGGCATTCGCAAAAGTTTTATTTGTATCTGACCACCAGAGACAGGCTGAAGTGTTGCCGCTTTTCTCTACCTTGAAACCTGGAGTTGAGTTACACAACGGCTGCGGAGTTTGATAGAGGTCAACAGAGGGACTTCTGGTTACTGGTTGAGTGATGGCGCACTTACCTACAAACATTTTTCTGGTTAGTTCGATCTAGTTGAAAATTAAGTAACAACATATGAAGAAAGAAAAAGACAAAAATGATAGTATAACAAAATATTTTTTTTAAAATAATTCATTCATAGACTTACTGTAAATGGTGCCCATAAGTTATTACACTTCAAATGTAAAATGCAAAAAAAAAGTTGTAGCTTTTTAAATGTAATAACCAGCAGTAATTGACAACCAGCTATAAGCAATGATTAACTTTAAATGATGACCAGCTTTTAGTAACGATTAGCTGTAAGTGACTAACAACTGTAAGCAATGATTAGCTTAAGCAAAGATTAGCTGAAAGCAATTATTAGCTTTAAGTGATAACCGTCTGTAAGTGATAACCAACTGTAAGTGATGACCAGTTGTAAGTGATAACCAGCTGTAAGTAATAACCAGCTGTAAGTGATAACCAGCTGTAAGTGATAACCAGCTGTAAGTGATAACCAGCTTAAAGTGATAACCAGCTTTAACTAATGACCAGTTCATATAACTGACAAGATGTAGGTAATGGTCAACGGTAAGTAGCGACCATTTGAAAGCTGAGATTAAAAAAAACAAACAAACATAATCTCAATTACAACTATTACCCAGTGTGCAAGTACTATTACCCAGTGTGCAAGTACTATTACCCAGTGTGCAAGTACTATTACCCAGTGTGCAAGTACTATTACCCAGTGTACAAGTACTATTACCCAGTGTGCAAGTACTATTACGCAGTGTACAAGTACTATTACCCAGTGTGCAAGTACTATTACCCAGTGTGCAAGTACTATTACGCAGTGTGCAAGTACTATTACTCAGTGTGCAAGTACTATTACCCAGTGTGCAAGTACTATTACCCAGTGTGCAAGTACTATTACGCAGTGTACAAGTACTATTACCCAGTGTGCAAGTACTATTACCCAGTGTGCAAGTACTATTACCCAGTGTGCAAGCACTATTACGCAGTGTACAAGCACTATTACCCAGTGTGCAAGTACTATTACGCAGTGTACAAGCACTATTACCCAGTGTGCAAGTACTATTACCCAGTGTGCAAGTACTATTACCCAGTGTGCAAGTACTATTACCCAGTGTGCAAGTACTATTACGCAGTGTACAAGTACTATTACCCAGTGTGCAAGTACTATTACCCAGTGTGCAAGTACTATTACCCAGTGTGCAAGTACTATTACGCAGTGTACAAGTACTATTACCCAGTGTGCAAGTACTATTACGCAGTGTACAAGTACTATTACCCAGTGTGCAAGTACTATTACCCAGTGTGCAAGTACTATTACGCAGTGTGCAAGTACTATTACCCAGTGTGCAAGTACTATTACCCAGTGTGCAAGTACTATTACCCAGTGTGCAAGTACTATTACGCAGTGTACAAGTACTATTACCCAGTGTGCAAGTACTATTACCCAGTGTGCAAGTACTATTACCCAGTGTACAAGTACTATTACCCAGTGTGCAAGTACTATTACCCAGTGTGCAAGTACTATTACCCAGTGTACGAGTACTATTACCCAGTGTACAAGTACTATTACCCAGTGTGCAAGTACTATTACCCAGAGTGCAAGTACTATTCTTCGGCTCAAATGCGACGGCACTACAAGTACTGTTTAGTTCTAGACATCTCCAAGCACATTTGATAACGGACTCTGTTGAAGTGTTAGTGTAGTTGATGATGACCACAGTTTAGTGTAAGGGTTGTCCACTTTAGCCAATGAAACGTCTCGGTATGACGACACTTGGACTGAAATAAAACAATTTTTAATTTTCATAATTCAGTCATTAGTCATCTAACAAGTATTAATTAGTCATCTTACAAGTATTAATTAGTCATCTTACAAGTATTAACTAGTCATCTAACAAGTATTAATTATTCATCTTACAAGTATTAATTAGTCATCTAACAAGTATTAACTAGTCATCTTACAAGTATTAATTAGTCATCTTACAAGTATTAACTAGTCATCTTACAAGTATTAATTAGTCATCTTACCAGTATTAATTAGTCATCTTACAAGTATTAATTAGTCATCTTACAAGTATTAATTAGTCATCTTACAAGTATTAATTAGTCATCTTACAAGTATTAACTAGTCATCTTACAAGTATTAATTAGTCATCTTACAAGTAAAACTAGTCATCTTACAAGTACTAATTAGTCATCTTACAAGTATTATAAAATCCTACAATGATTAAAAAAAAAAGAAATCCCCTTTGCCCAGAGCCTTCGTATAAGTGTCGTGAGAAGTTGTTCAATGTGCATCTGAAAGAATGTGATACTATTAGTCAAAATGAAAATGCTCACATATCAAAGAGCGCAATCTACCTGTAACGTAAACAGCAAGAATCATAACTGTCTGAAATCGTCTCATGGTGAAGAAACTCTAAGCTGGTGTGTCAATGAATGTAATAATGTGAAGCTATCTAGCATACAGTGGAGGAAGGATGAATCAATTTTAAAAAAGGTGAAGTGCTTTAGAGCTAAAATAAACTATGTCTATTATTGAAAAATCGGTTGTTTAAAGATCGATAGTTCTAAAAATGTTATACAAATCGATCACCTAATTTTGTGCATCGGTTTATTAAAACTTTAAAGAAAACCGTTCATCTATTAGCAGAATGTCATTTAAAATAAATACATTTCAAAGAATTGTAGAAACATGTATTCTGTATTTCTGTCGAGTGTAAAGCGCTAGAAAAATTAAGAAATCGAACTAAAAATAGATGTAGGGGCGAAAATCGCAAAAGATCAATTAGAGATATGTGTCAGAAGGAAGTGGATATGACGAAACGGCCTATCTACTGTTTACTACAATACTTGTAATGACTTTGAACGGTTTGGGAACATACATATGGTTTTGGAATATGGGGTGTAAAACAAACAACAAACAAAAATAAATAAATAAGAATACATTAGAGTTATTATGTACATTTTTTTACAGCAGAAACATAATGTGCGCTTCCGATAAAAGATTTACAGCAAATGACGTCATCAATATAAAACTTTTAGCAATTTTTAATGAGAGAGTAAAAAAGCCTTCATTAGACTTCTTAAATTGAAATAAACTACAAAGTTGTATTTGTTATGAAAATGAAATAAACTATTGTCTCCGACTGTTTGTTATTTAAGATTCTATTTAAATCTACTATTATTAATGTAACAGGCATACACGTTCATTACTGTTCATTTTGTACTCCTCAAATAGTGGCGTCACAAGGGGTTGCGGGCCGCATAGGGTGACGCCACTGGCCTTAAATATTGTACTTATTTATTCATGACGACTGAAGAGAAGTTCTAAGGAAATAAGACAAAAAAGAAGATATAAATAAGTGTAAGAAATGTGCAAGAAGGAGATGAAAACACGAGCACTGAAAGGATGAGATGTTTGTACCACTAATACGACGTTTTTTGCGATGTCCTTCTTTCAGCCCCACCAGAGCCGATAGTGCAATAGCGATTGAGGCATTACGGGAGACATGTCGGTGAATATTTTTTTACGTATAAGACGCGAATATTTAGTTGACAAATTAACGGATACTACTACATGTACTATTATTATGTTCTCTAGTCCATTATGTTAGGTGTGAGAGTTATTTACATGATACATTGATGTTCCCAAGTTATCTATCTATCTAGTTCTTTATGTTAGGTGAGAGAGTATTTCACATGATACATAGATGTTCTCAAATCACCTATATAGTCATGGGCGGCGTGAAAGTCTATAGGGTTGCATGCAGCACAACTCAATGGAGCCTCCCATCCGTTTATTGCCGGGTTGTGTTTTATTCTAAAATCATAAATACATAAGTACAATGAAACCGTTCAACGTTCAGGGCCCCACTCACTACGCTGAGACTTAAGTTTTAATCCCAGAATGCTCCGTGTGCCCCATCATGTCGGTCCTGTTCCATTTACTCCAAGTCTTGTGGGTGCCATTATAAATAAATATTCAAACGATGATGTCAAAAAAAAGTAACCTAATCTCGATCGGCGGACAAAACAATTGACAACCACTTGAAAATAAATACATTAAAACCCGCGTTTCTAAACCTGTCAAACGCGTACCTCACTGGGCACGGGGGAAGGTTATACAGGGGGCACGCAGCGACATATAATTTTCGTTTAAAACAACCGAGAGTTTTGAAGAGTTTACGTTTGAGGCGCTACGGTGTACAGACGAGAAAAAAGGTTGAGAACTGCGGCATTAAAAAAAAAAACCCGCCAAATTTAATCACAAAATTATTTTACCAAACGACACACACAAATATATATAAAAAAAAGACACAGGGAGAAATAAATCTATGGTAAAATTATTGAAAATAACTTTCAGTTTAATTATTTTTGTTTTCATTTCACTTTTGTAAAATTATCCCGGTAGGTCAGACAGTGAGTGACTCCCTCATCAGTGGTACTTTTTTTTTATGAACAGTTGCCATTGAGAGACGATTCTTTCACTGTGTTCCTTTTGAGCAGCACACAGTGCTTATGAGATGTATCATTATGGACCGAAACCTCCTTCAGCTTGTGCAGAGAATAATACAGTCTTCTTTGTTGTGGTGGCTACATTCACCTGGCGAATAAAGTAAAATTGTATTGTATGGGTGTCAAAACTTTTTCTCTTACACTCTCTCTCTGAACTCTCTCTCAACTCTGTATCGTTCTCTCACTCTCTTTCTCTCTCTCACTCTCTCAAATCTATTTCTCTCTCTCACTCTTTCAGCTCTCTCTCTCACTCTCTTTCTTTCTCTCTCTCTCTTTCTTTCTCTCTCTCTCACTCTCAACTCTCTTTCACTCTCTCGATTCTCTCTCAACTTTATCTCAACTCTCTCTTTCTTTCTCTCTCTCTCTTTCTTTCTCTCTCTCTCTCTTTCTTTCTCTCTCTCTCACTCTCTTTCTCTCTTTCACTCTCTCAACTCTTTCTCTCTCTCTCTTTCCGAATGTCTGAATGTCTATTGACTTTATGTCTATTGTATGTATGTCTAAATGTATGTTTGTCTATTGTCTGTTTGTCTAAATGCATGTCTGTCAAAACGTATTTTGCAGTTGACAGCTCAACTAAAATTTGCCGCAAACAAACAAAAACCCAGTTTCAATTGTTACAGTTGTATGTGATGAGTTAAAGCCAAATGAATAAATGATTTCTATGATCGTCTGCCCAAAACTAAGTCCAGTGTACTAGCCTTGGTTGAAAACTGAGTACACAGATCTGGTAGTACTTGATATAGTGCAACAAAGGGGGTTCTAGCTGCCAACTGTGAGATGACACATTCACCTGAGAAAAAAGGTGTTAAAATAAATCACCCATCATAGCCTACTAGTTGGTCATGGATCAAAAGAAAAAAAAAATTACTATATTAGTTAATTTAAGTTATACATTTAACTATGAAACATACGTTTTTTTTTTTTTGGATTTAGACCTTTATCAAATGTTTATATCAATCTTTTAGCGCAATAAAACGTGAGTGTAATGGTTACATAATAAAGTTCGCATCATTAAGACTTAGAAATAGTGAAGGGGCAGATAATTTTGAGTTATTATAGAGTTACATTTCGTCATGATATATTTTGAGAATGCATGACTAGTTCAGAGAGAAGGGGGGTGACTTTTTTAAACTTCGGACAATTTGATTTTTTTTTTGATAGAAGTGAATTAGAAGTTTAAATAAATATCTTTGTCGTCAATACGAAATTATGGTGTGGAGATTAGCGCAGCTGGATAAAACAGCCAAACGGGATAAAACAGCCAAATGGATCAAACATTAAAACGGGATCAGATAACCAAACGCGATCAAAGAACCAAACATAAACAAACAGCCAAACCAGGGTCAAACAGCGAAAAAAAACAGGATCAAACAGCCAAACGGGATAAAACAGCCAAAATGGATCAAACATTTAAACGGGATCAAATAGCCAAATGGGATCAAAAGCTAGAATGGATCTAACAGCCAAACGGAATCAAAGAGCCAAACGGGATCAAAGAGCCAAACGGGATCAAACACCCAAATGGTATCAAAGAGCCAAACGGTATCAAACATCTAAACTGGCCGCATTTAAAACGCGAGCCATAGATGTCAGCCCCTTGACAAAAACACTTTTTAAACCACTTGAAAACTTCCTGAAAAATAATGACAGCCGGTTTACTGCTGTTTGAACTTAGTGACACACTGGATGCAGGGTTATCGAATTCAATCACATCCTGATGACAGGTGAGCGCTTTAATTGAGATATGGCGTGTTAACGGCAATATTTTAATAATATCTTAATCTTAATCCTTCTTGTGCCGTTAGACGTGACATAGGGCTCTCAGCGTGTCTCTCTAGTTCTGTCTGTTTTGAGCTACCTTTTCTATTGTTTTTAGGCAGTCTGTTTTGGCATTTTTTGCCTCTTCGATTAGAGTTCTTTTCAGTGTTTCGCGAGATTTTCCCCTTTTCCTTCTTCCTGTTGGCTCCCAGCTAAGTGATTGTTTCACTATTCTTCTGTTGTCTCTCCGCATCACATGTCCCACGAATCGCCATCTTCTTCTTTTGATCACGATTGAGATATAGGGCGGTCCTACATTGTCTCTAATTTCTTTGTTGGTTTTAAAGTTGTTCCATTAAATTCCTAAAATTTACCGTAGGCATTTGTTTTCAAAGTAGTCCAGTTTATTACTAATTTCCTTGGTAGATTTCCAGCTTTCACAAGCATAGGTAAGTACAGGTACACGTTGGAACTGAAGATTCTGAGTTTTGTTCTCATACTCAGGACTTTTGACTTCCATATATTTTCTAGGTTTTTAAAAGTTGCAGCTGATTTTGCAATTCTGGATCTTATCTCTATTTTCGTATCGCCTTGTTGGTCTAAGCAGCTTCAAAGATATAAAAACTGTTGTACTTCTTCAATTGCTTTTCCTTCTACTTTGATTGTTACATTTAGGTTTTGACCATGGCTCATGACTTTCGTCTTTTCTTGGCTTATCTCCAGACCTAGCTTTCCTGCTGTCACGGCTAGTGCTTCTGTCGTCATCTGTATTTCCTCATGATCATCGTTAATAAGAACTATGTCGTCTGCTAAGTCTAGATCTTCTAAGCAAGTTCACTGCATCACGTTTGCAACATTTTCTTAATACAAAGTCTATTGCTATACCGAATAGCAATGGAGAAAGGATGCATCCCTGTTTTACTCCAGAGTCGATATGGAACCAGTCACTCGGGCATTGTTCTGTCCGGACTGTACAGGAGAATCCATTGTAGAGTTCTTCAACTATGTGTATAATCTTTTGGGGTATTCCATACAGAGAAAGGACCTGCCACAATGAGGTTCTATAGAGGCTATCGAATTCATTTTCAAAGTCAATAAAACTCAAATTAAATGGCTTCTGTTTCTCAATGTATTCCTCAATGATAACTCTTAGCGTAAAGATTTGGTCAAGGCAGCTTCTTCCTTTTCTAAAACATGCTTGTTCTCCGCGCATTATTGCATCTACTACATCTCTAATTCTGTTCATGATGATTTTGCAGAATATTTTTGAAGCTACTGGGAGAAGGGTTACTCCTCTCCAGTTGTTACAGTTATTTAGATTACCTTTTTTAGGGACACATTTAGCAATGGGGAAATCTGTAATCGTCAGTATACTTTCAGTGATATATGAATAAATAACCATGTATGCTGTCCTTATATGTGAGCTGTACCTATATGTGGGCTGTCCGAATATGTGGCCTGTCCGTATATGTAGGCTGTCCGTATAAATGGTGTGTCCGTATAAATGGTCTGTCCATATTGTGGCCTGTCCGTATATGTGGGCTGTCCGTTTATGTGGGCTGTCCGTATATGTAGGCTGTCCGTATAAATGGTCTGTCCGTATATGTGAGCTGTCCGTATATGTAGGCTGTCCGTACATGGGGGCTGTCCGTATATGTGGGCTGTCCGTATATGTGGGCTGTCCGTATATGTAGGCTGTCCGTATATGTGGGCTGTCCGTATAAATGGTCTGTCCGTATATGTGGCCTGTCCGTATATGTTATGTTATGTAGGCTGTCCGTATATGTGGCCTGTCCATATATGTGGGCTGTCCGTATATGTGGGCTGTCCGTATATGCTCCCTAACTAGAAAAATTACCTAAAGAACATGTTCTACTTGTGGAGACAAAAGAAATGGCTCTGCAGGTATTGTTTTGTTCCAGACATCTCACAGCACATTCTGTAATTGACCTCGTTGAATAGTAAGTGGTCAGCTTGGCTGATGATGTCCACAATGTAGTGTTAGTGTTGTCCACCTTATACATAGTTAAAACTTGGTATGTTAATCCTTGAACTGTGAAGAACGAAAGTCGTACATTGAAAATACAAGTGATACCAGGGCCTACAAAATTCAACATGTGTGTGGGGGAGAAGGGGGATAGGGTCACCAAACTACGGCTTACGGGGCTGATCCGTTCAGTGGGGCCAGTGCATCGGGCCCACTAACTGTTATTGACATATGCTGATAATACCATGCAAAACATTTGGTACAGTTAAAGGTTAAGTGACTATACTTCACATTCTGTAATAAGGTTGGTGGCCATTGCATTAACAAATGTGACATAATGGAATTTTAATTTATCTTTGAATATTTAAATAGAATTTTAGCCAATTGGTTATCAAACAGTAAACATTTCATAAACAATCAACTTATTTCTTTAAATTGCCTCCATTATAATTTCGGAAACGAAGATTATGTTTACATAATAATAAATAAAATTAAAGTGTACAATCCAATTTAACTTTTTAAAGGAAATTAACACATTTTCTCCCTTAACTTACACAAAAAAAAAAAACTTAAACAAAATCACCTGTTAAATTGACTAAATAAAAGATGAACATCTTAAATCCTTTCATTTTGAAGAAATTGAAGTGAGTGCCCGAGGGGAAATTCAAATTTCAGATGCCCTAGATTAAGACAAAGCAACACCCAATGAGAAACGGCCTAAGGGCAGACCAAAAAGCAGATGGTTGGAGTAAGGGGAAAAAACCTTAAATCCATAGGAGTGAGAGAGTGGAGGAAGAAGACCATGGATCAGGAAAACGTGGAGAAGAGTAGTATGGCAGGCCAGGGCTCTGAATTGGATGTAGAGCTAAAGAAAGAGAAATTTGATTGATGGAAGATTGTAATATTTACACAACAGCAAGAAGTGAAAAGCACGAGAACTTGTAATTGAAAAGAAAAAACAACGTTTTTATTTGAAGAGCTGATTGTACGCAGACATCGATAGTCCTTAAACTTTAACCCTGACCTATTGATCGTCTATACCACACATTAGTAAACTGAGTGTCAGCTAAAAACTTGTTTGCCATTGGTTAATGTCATTTAAGCTTGAGTCAATATTTTATTTCTTGACTTAACTTGAAATTCCCCCCCCCCCCCCCTTACATTGATTCAACAGTTTGTTCCTGTGACACTGACACTGGCTGTAATGAGTTTATTTACGGTGTAATGCAAATAGCATAAAGTTCCAACAGTTGAACTTTAAGTCAGGTACCATTTGATTTTTATTTGAGTTTTGTAGACTTGTGAGCTTTGACTGGAGTTAATATAAAATTCATCGCGCTGTCATCTTAGTTTTCATCCATTGAAATCTATTGCTTTTGTTATTTTCTTTATAAATTATAGACATTTAAAATATACTTTTCCCCATTATTAACTCATCCATTTTATACATTAGTGAGTTATTTAAGACGATACATTTCAACCTGGGTGAAACTAAATTATTCCCAGATATAAACACAGCATCTCGTAAGACTGACTTTACAACCAAACAAATTTTAAAATTTATCTAACAGAAAGATAAAAACAAACATAAAGTAAAGTTCCCTTAACCCAAATGGGCCTTCGGGGCAGATGAAGTGTAGGATTCATCTGTTTCTATAACCTCGGCATATAAAGGGAATGTGTGGTTAGCACAACGCCAAGCCGCCTTTACTTTCCCGACTTAAGTCAGGTACCCATTTAAAGCTGGGTGGACTAGAAAAATTCCATGGGACTCACCGAGGATCGAACCCAGGACTCTCAGGTCGACAGTCAAGTATCTACACCACTCGGCAATCCATCCCACAAAAACAAACATACCTTACAGTATATAGTTCGTCATTATAATGTGGTTATGACAACCAGTTAGAGAAGTAATTCTTGTCATCAAACACCAACAATCAATATCTTTGTGTTGTATTTGTTCACGTAGCAAGTAGATACATCATTTGACTTTTTTTTACCATGTCAATTTCAAGTTTTATTGATTCTAGTCCTGCTCACGCCAAATTAAAATTTGTTCAAACTTCATTGAACAAAGCAAACTATAAAATGATCAGTTTAAACAAACTATATAATGATCAGTTTAAACAAACTATATAATGATCAGTTTAAACAAACTATATAATGATCAGTTTAAACAAACTATATAATGATCAGTTTAAACAAACTATATAATGATCAGTTTAAACAAACTATACAATGATCAGTTTAAACAAACTATACAATGATCAATTTAAACAAACTATACAATGATCAGTTTAAACAAACTATACAATGATCAGTTTAAACAAACTATACAATGATCAGTTTAAACAAACTATACAATGATCAGTTTAAACAAACTATACAATGATCAGTTTAAACAAACTATACAATGATCAGTTTAAACAAACTATACAATGATCAGTTTAAACAAACTATACAATGATCAGTTTAAACAAACTATACAATGATCAGTTTAAACAAACTATACAATGATCAGTTTAAACAAACTATACAATGATCAGTTTAAACAAACTATACAATGATCAGTTTAAACAAACTATACAATGATCAGTTTAAACAAACTATACAATGATCAGTTTAAACAAAAAATGTAAACTACACAGCATGAGCATTATTGAAACTTTGTTTTTGTTTATTTATAAATAAATAAATATATACAATAATGATACAATGGGTTGTAAAATTTAACAAAGGCATAGGAAGTATTTTATTAAATTAAATCTCGTGTATTTTCAAATTAAAAATGAGATGGCAAGGGTGTACACTAGGGTATCCAAGAATTCTATCTGTTGAAAAGCTAATCAATCTCACATGGATGCCGACAAACCGTCAAATTCTTGGAAACTTAACTTTTCTGTTCATTAGCCAGAAACGGCGACTAGATCGAATCAAAATTATGATTACTGATATAAAATTGCTCTGGAGGGAAATTCAAGACTTTCCACTATTATCCAGCACACTAATCAGAATGAAACTCAATGGTCTAATTGATTTATATGACAAAAACAAAAAGAAACCATCTGATAACACTTTCTTAGTTATTTGATGTCACCAACGTTAATGGAGAATGGAAAAGCACACAGGATAAAGAGCTCTACCAGAGGCAAGTTAACAGTGGAGGAAAGATTGGTTATTCAATGGGCAAACAAGCCCCTTTGGAATCATTCCACCCAAGAAAACGAATCCGACCATCAAAAACTCAATCTCAAGCCAGCTCTTCTCAATCACAACCTACAAAAACACATACAACTGTCTCACAACCTGCACAAACACATATAACTGTCTCAAAACCTACACAAACACACACTACTGTCTCAAAACCTACACAAACAAACACAACTGTCTCATAAACTACACAAACACACACGACTGTCTCAAAACCTACACAAAAACATACAACTGTCTCAAAATCTTCGGATTCTGAAACCTCTGCTTCTTCACCCGAGTCGCCAACTATTTCTTAAACGTCATCTTCTGAATGCAAACCGAAATACCAAAGAGCAAGCACTAGAACGGCGGGTTTACTAGTACTGAAAAACTTTTCCACACATAAAGCACATGACGTTCTTGCAACCATTGCTGAACAGGGTCATGATGTGCCGGTTCCAAGTCAGGTGGGTGTCTGGAAATGAGTAATCTCTGAAGGACGGAAAATAAAAACTAAAATTGTTCAAAAACTTCAAAGCAAAGATCCCTATTGTATCCAGTTTGATGGTAAAAGAGTGCAAGGGGAAGAGAATCAAGTAGGTTTGCTGAAAAAGATGACAACCGAAATCAAACTCGGTATTCTCAAATGTGAGAGTGGTTCTGCCGCGGCCATTCACAATGAACTACATCAGCTAATTGATGAATATGATGCTTTAGAAAATATTTGTATGTTAATTTGCAACACGACCGCAGAAATACTGACCATTTGCATGGGATTGTAAAGCTCATACAGGATGATGTCTTGAGCAATGGCTTTCAGAAGCCACAATATATTGACTGTCAGCACCATGTACTCGACCTTCTTCTGAAACATGTCATGAATTTTCTTATTCAAGAGCTAATGAGCAAACAAGAACTCAACTATTCCTTCATGGGCAAATTAACACAAAACTATGTCACTCTTCAAGCTGATTACCGCTTCTTGCGACAAAAGATGTTAGCACAGGCGAGAACCCACGTTGGCCTCGCATCAGCTGGAATAAATTACCAAATTTACACCAGGCAAGATGGAGCTCACATGCAATATTTACTGTTATAGCATTATTTCTGATACCAGAGTGGCGCAGTATTCTCGCTTCTACCTGCAATTTCATCTGCTACGAATGGGCAAATGCTTGGTTCGATTCGCAACACTACAATGAAGCGTCCTTCAATGAACTGTTTACCTCACTCATCAAGATAAAATGCAAGAAGGCAATTAAGTGTTTAAAGACCCATTGGTCAGTCGAGAAGTCATTAATTGACATTCCCAGATCTAACCAAATTGCTGAACGTGCTGCGAAACTGATGGCGGAACTTCATGCAAAATCGAGAAAAATTGAATTTTTGAATCTGAAGTTCATAGGACAAAATATGTTTTGAACATTTCTTGTATATTTTGTACAGATTACTAACTGTTCTATATCTTATTTGTTACTAAAAGTTGATTAGTTATTATTAATACTCTTTTGAATTAAGCTAAAAAAAAAACATGTCCTTTGTTTGAAAAAAAAAAAAATTTCACTTTTTTCTTCCGAAAAAGGGGGAGGTGGGGGAACTTTTTTTTAAAAAAATCAAAAATGCGATTGATATTCTTAAATTACACATAAAAGTTCCTCGATTGATATTCTTAAATTACACATAAAAGTTCCTCGATTGATATTCTTAAATTACACATAAAAGTTCCTCGATTGATATTCTTAAATTACACATAAAAGTTCCTCGATTGATATTCTTAAATTACACATAAAAGTTCCTCAATTGATATTCTTAAATTACACATAAAAGTTCCTCGATTGATATTCTTAAATTACACATAAAAGTTCCTCGATTGATATCCTTAAATTACACATAAAAGTTCCTCGATTGATATTCTTAAATTACACATAAAAGTTCCTCGATTGATATTCTTAAATTACACATAAAAGTTCCTCGATTGATATTCTTAAATTACACATAAAAGTTCCTCGATTGATATTCTTAAATTACACATAAAAGTTCCTCGATTGATATTCTTAAATTACACATAAAAGTTCCTCGATTGATATTCTTAAATTACACATAAAAGTTCCTCGATTGATATTCTTAAATTACACATAAAAGTTCCTCGATTGATATTCTTAAATTACACATAAAAGTTCCTCGATTGATATTCTTAAATTACACATAAAAGTTCCTTGATTGATATTCTTAAATTACACATAAAAGTTCCTCGATTGATATTCTTAAATTACACATAAAAGTTCCTCGATTGATATTCTTAAATTACACATAAAAGTTCCTCGATTGATATTCTTAAATTACACATAAAAGTTCCTCGATTGATATTCTTAAATTACACATAAAAGTTCCTCGATTGATATTCTTAAATTACACATAAAAGTTCCTCGATTGCAAGTGGTTTCATAAAAAAAAATTGTTATCACCCTAGTGTACACTGCACGACTATCCCAATACTTCCAGGTAACATAGTTTTCCCAAACTTTTTAATAGAAGATAGAATAGAACATTAGAATCTGCAACTGTTTACAATCAGACTACAATCATGTTACAAACAACCATATTAAAATCAGCTTACAATATATTACAATCATATTACATTCAGATTATAATCAATCAGACTACATATAATCAGTTAACAAGATAACATTCAATCAGAATACAATCAGACTGCAAACATATGGCAATCAATCATACTGCAATCATATTATAATCAAATTAAAATCATATTATAATCAGATTACTGTAATATTACAATCAGAGTATAATCAATCAGATTACAAGATTACGATAAATCAGATTACAATCAATAATGTTTTACTATTACATTTTTTTACAGAACTTTGTTAAGCATGGAGTTTTTCCAAGCAAATTATTCCATTCTTAGCCTAAAGGCATGCCTGTCGAAACCTGCTTTTTGGGGTAACATGCTTGGAGTTAGTTGAACAGATGATTGGAGTTAGTTGAACAGATGATTGGAGTTAGTTGAACAGATGATTGGAGTAATCGATGTAACGAAAGCTTCGTTGTCTATAAATATAAACATATTGACAGAGATGTCAAGTGATATTGTGCGGTAATGGGCGAGGATAGAGTTTTTTTAGCGTATGTCAACTATCCTAAAGGGGCAATAAAAGCTAAGTTCTACTGAATAAACGAGGAAGTCGTGGAAATATAAAGTTCAGCACAAAAAATAATACAACTTTTGAAATAAAAAAAAAGCAAATTAAAAATGATAATACCTTAAGACAATCGTTTGATATCTAAATTTGTGCGCACGACTACACAGACATGGTGTTCGGGCAGGATAGTGACTGTCAAAACAGCGACTTCAAGGTGACTTCACAAGGGCGACGGCGTTATAACATTGACTGTTAAGATAGTGACTTTACTGACTACAACACCCAGGTGACGCTCAACAGATAGAATGTAATATGGAATTAGACTGTGACGTAAGTAGACTGTGACGTATGTAGACTGTGACGTAAGTAGACTGTGACGTAAGTAGACTGTGGCGTCAGCAGAGTAATTAAGGTGCGGACGTCATGGGTATAAATACGACTGGATTGGGTCATATTAGCTAGTTAAGAGATGAAGAGTTAAGAGATGAAGAGTTAAGAGATGAAGAGTTAAGAGATGATGAGTTAAGAGATGAAGAGTTAAGAGATGAAGAGTTAAGAGATGAAGAGTTAAGAGATGATGAGTTAAGAGATGAAGAGTTAAGAGATGAAGAGTTAAGAGATGATGAGTTAAGAGATGAACAGTTAAGAGATGAAGAGTTAAGAGATGATGAGTTAAGAGATGAAGAGTTAAGAGATGAAGAGTTAAGAGATGAAGAGTTAAGAGATGAAGAGTTAAGAGATGAAGAGTTAAGAGATGAAGAGTTAAGAGATGAAGAGTTAAGAGATGAAGAGTTAAGAGATGATGAGTTAAGAGATGAACAGTTAAGAGATGAAGAGTTAAGAGATGATGAGTTAAGAGATGAAGAGTTAAGAGATGATGAGTTAAGAGATGAAGAGTTAAGAGATGAAGAGTTAAGAGATGAAGAGTTAAGAGATGAAGAGTTAAGAGATGAAGAGTTAAGAGATGAAGAGTTAAGAGATGAAGAGTTAAGAGATGAAGAGTTAAGAGATGATGAGTTAAGAGATGAACAGTTAAGAGATGAAGAGTTAAGAGATGATGAGTTAAGAGATGAAGAGTTAAGAGATGAAGAGTTAAGAGATGAAGAGTTAAGAGATGAAGAGTGAAGAGATGATGAGTTACGAGATGAAGAGTTAAGAGATGAAGAGTTAAGAGATGAAGAGTTAAGAGATGAAGAGTTAAGAGATGAAGAGTTAAGAGATGAAGAGTTAAGAGATGAAGAGTTAAGAGATGAAGAGTTAAGAGATAAAAAGTTAAGAGATGAAGAGTGAAGAGATGAAGAGTTAAGAGATGAAGAGTTAAGAGATGAAGAGTGAAGAGATGATGAGTTACGAGATGAAGAGTGAAGAGATAGTGTCGAGACAGTGTTGAGATGACGGAGTTGAAAGTTTTTAGTTTTGAAATACTTACTGTGGCCTACAATGGAGTTTATAAAATCAAGAAAAGGAAGTCACGTGATAAGCCATGACTCTGTACACTGGATGTGTGGTGGTAAAATCAAAGTATCATCAAACCTATCCTATCAAGTGTTCACTGTGCATGATATGATATAAAACGATGTGTTTCCCTGCGGTTTTTGTTTTGCTCCTAAATATGCAACTCGTCACGGCTGTGGACTAAAATCATATCATGGAAACCTGGACTCGCTCAAAGAAGTGTACAGATCGATTATGAACTAGCTTTCAAATCTGCACTCATTGAAACATTTCCTCAAACGTACATCTACGGCTGTTACTTTCATTTGGGACAATCGCTCAGTAGAAAGATTCGGGAAAACGGACTACATCGGTTATGTGTTCAAAAGGAAAATGGTCGGAAGGCCATGAAAACACTCCTTGCTATTGCCCTTCTACCAGTGGATGAACTGGTGGCAGACAACCCACCTGAAGTAACGCCTCTTGTAAATTACCTGGAGGATAACTACGTAGGGTGGAGAAACGGACGTTGAGACAGAAGACAGCCGTTATTTCTTAAAGATATGTAGCGTGTAAAAGCCCGACAATATGCAGGACAGCCACGAACTAACAACCATCTTGAAAGTTGGCACAATGCTTTTCAGTGATCAGCTGAAACTCATCCTCCTTCCATCTTTCGATTTATCAAAGTTCTAAGACGGGAGGAAGACCTTCAATATACAAATCGTACCCAGCTGCTACAAGGCAGAGACCGGACTAAGCGATTGAAAAAATACGTAACAATGAACATACGAATCACTGATGTACAGCAACATAGGGATCAGTATGATCTTCTGCAATTCCTTCGAGCCATTGCTCACAATTTAGAAATAAACGTGACATGATTTGACTAATGTTGGTCTTTTTTCTATTCCGTTTTAAATCATGTACGTATTATGTAACTATTCCGAATTAAAAGTGTTTTTTTTTTTATTTTTTATTGATAGATTTTTTTTTTAATGAAAGTTGTTTGAATTTGGTAAATGATTTATTTGTGTGTGTTTGGTGGGTAATTTTGACTTTGATCTTTTCCTATCCTGTTTTAAAAAAGCTTTTAAAATCGTGTGACTTCTTATCTAGCTAATCCAAATTAAATGTTATTTTTATTTCTTATAATTCATCTAGAATAAATGAATTGTATTAATGAGCGGTTGCTACATATACTTGTGTGTGTGTGTGTGTGTGTGTGTCAGAGATGAGCGGACAGCGGACGCGTCCGCTTGCGGACGCAGATCCGCAGACTTTTCCGAATCCGCGGATAGCGGACGCTTCGTATGGTTAAGTTGCGGACTCGCGGACTGACGAGAATCTTCTTTAGCGTTACCATAAAAAATTTCAAGTCATTTAACCAGCTAAATTTCAGCAGTGCGGACGCGCGGACTGACTGCAAACCAATGTTGTAAGATTCTGCGGACGCGGATCATTGATAGAAATCCATGGACGGACGCGGACGCTAAATTTTAAGATTCGCACACCTCTGGAACTGTGTGTGTGTTTGTGTTTTCAGCAGTTGCCAGTTGTTTGAAGGATTTGTCGCTGTTAAGACAATCCCTCTTTTAATACAATCGCTATTATGCGGTAGCTGTTTTGACAGTCGCTGTTTTAAAACAATACCTCTTGTGTAGTCACTCCGCTGACAGTCGCTGTTTTAAAACCAAAACCTCTTGTGTAGACTATCCGCTGACAGTCGCTGTTTTAAAATTAAAACCTCTTGTGTAGTCTCTCCGCTGACAGTCGCTGTTTTAAAACCAAAACCTCTTGTGTAGTCTCTCCGCTGACAGTCGCTGTTTTAAAACCAAAACCTCTTGTGTAGTCTCTCCGCTGACAGTCGCTGTTTTAAAACCAAAACCTCTTGTGTAGTCTCTCCGCTGACAGTCGCTGTTTTAACAGTCGCTATAAGGAACCAGATCCGTACATTTTATAGATTAACCAAAGCAAGTCTTTTCACAAACATAATTGTACATAATCCAGCATTGAAGATCATTTAATCCCCGAATCTGTGCTACACAATCTTCATTATTTAAATTGTTGGGTTCATCTGGTGAATTAAGTTTTTAAAAGTCTTTATTTATTTTGATTTTTTTAAAGGGCTTTAAAGATTTGCAACGAATGGATTCAAACTGTTTTCTAATATATACACTCACCACTTTTAAGGAGAAACTTTCAAACGTTTAATGAACTTAGTTATTCTTGCATGAATTAGAATCATTGCTATCAACAACAAGTAATTTAGTGAAATTTTGTGTGTGAATTTTAAGGCGATTGGTGAAGAACTTTTGGAGTTAACCCTCGCGGCGTGAAACCTCTTTCCATTTTTATTGACATAGATTACATAAACCAACAAACACGCTGATTGTGGTTTATTGACATAGATTACACAAACCAACAAACACGCTGATTGTGGTTTATTGACATAGTTTACACAAACCAACAAACACGCTGATTGTGGTTTATTGACATAGATTGCACAAACCAACAAACACGCTGATTGTGGTTTATTGACATAGATTGCACAAACCAACAAACACGCTGATTGTGGTTTATTGACATAGATTGCACAAACCAACAAACACGCTGATTGTGGTTTATTGACATAGATTGCACAAACCAACAAACACGCTGATTGTGGTTTATTGACATGGATTGCACAAACCAACAAACACGCTGATTGTGGTTTAACCTGCCTCGACCGACTGCCCCACCCCTCCCACCCCCCACTTTGATAGTTTTTTTTTCTAGCCGTTTTCTTAGCTCAAACTTCTGGTTATTTATTCAAGTATTTGGGAAAAATTTTGTTATCGATTTTTGAGGGAATTTTTAGTGTGTATGACTCTGGGTGATAGCGTCGACTTTGTAAAACAAGATGTCTTCGGAAAAAAAAAATCTCTTTAAATAACTCATAGATTAATTTTCACATTTCTCCTCGGGGGAGGGGGGGTAGTATAAGCAGCTAAATAGAGATCCTAACAAGTGGCCGTATTATAGAGTGGGGACCAAAGCCGATGACTATTTGATCTAACTTTGAAAAAGGCCCTAGATGAAGATTTACATTTGTTTGTAAAAAAAAAAAAAAGGTATTGCTGAATGTAAATTAATTAAAAGTAATGTAGTAACTTTGATTATACAGAATGACACGAGACACGTGGGTTCAATATCTAAGCTAATACTTTATTTATTACAATAAATTTACTAAACATTAAATCTACAACTAAACTAATAAATCCAGATGGAGAAATCACTACTGTACAAGCGAGTCAAACGTTTTACCTTCAGGTAAAACGAACTCGTTGTTCTAAAATTAACTTCCTAACTGCTAAGTAACTACTGTCCACCTTTTCTCTGGTCACTGCTTGTATCCAAGGTCCGAAGTAGATCCCCCACCCCCTCAAGTCAGGTCACGTGACTGGGCTCGACGCATAGTCCTGATGCTACCGCCAGATGATAAGAGGAGGGGAGCGACAGTTGTTTCACCCCCCACCCCCACCTCTTTTTACACACCTGTCCAGGTGACGAATGGCGCAACGCCGTGTGTAAGAAGAAGAGGGTTACAACAGTAATATACTTTATTAGTTGTACTACTAAACAAACATATTTATGCTAACAGCACGCTCTACAAAATATTGGAGTAATAAAAACAAAAAACCACAATATCTATATTTGCATTAGAACTATTTTGGAATACGTTTCCGTAATTTTCAGTAAATAAAAAATACGAGCCAATAGAACTAATTGATTGATTTTTTAGGGTTAGTGTTATATTGGGATACTATTTTCTTTTAACAAGCAAATGTGTACATTTTAAACCAAAATTCAATATTTAAAATAGCTAATTTGTGTGAAATGACCTGTCATTCGAGGCCTAACTGTATAAAGATAGAGGCAAACCTCTTGTTTTATATTTTAAATATGCAATTCTAGTCACAGTTTAAGTACATACTAACTTTCTCTAAAAGCATCATTTTTAAATGTGCTGTTTAAATCCAACACAGACCCATCGTCATGCCATTTGAAAACACCCTCACTGTCCATGTCATCCAGTCCAATGTAGAATTCACTTAGTTTCCGTTTTAAAATTTGATACTTCTCCAAAGTTTTAAAAGTGGACAAAGTGGATCTCTTAGCTGAAATAAATTAAGAGCAAGTCAGGATAATTTTTTTTTTTTTTTTTTTGCAATAAATTTTAACCTTATCATGTTAAATTAAGTAAACTTTATTTATTTTGTATCTGCGAAAACTTAATTTTTATAGTATTGGATTGAAAAAAGCACAAACTATTTCATTTTCGAATGATTTTTTCTGGACCTGTCTAGGTAAATTGACCATTGCCCAGCAGCAAGCCAAAAAAAAAAAAATTCAGATCTTGCAACAGATCAATTCATCTTTATAATTTAATACGGAATTTAAATGATTTAGGAATCGAATGATTTCTAGACTTTAGATAATCGGTCCTCTGGTCGGCGGCTTAAAAAAAAAAACTGTATCATGATTTAAAACCTGAAAGTTTTGGAATTCAAACAATCTCATACGGATTAAATTCATATATTTGAGTTATCGGCACAAAAACACAGAAAAATCCGCCCCTTTTCTCGTGGGAAATCAAAGTGCTCCGCAGGACATACCGGCCCTCTCTTATTTTACACCTCTACCTCTATCTAATTTCATAATGCGTTGCTGTAAAGTGTGATGAATTAAGTTCATTGTTATATAGATTAGAACACTAAGTATACAATACATACACACACACATATATATATATATATATATATATATATATATATATATATATATATTATATACTTCATATTATTGTATGACACTATATACAGCCTATTAAAGTAATCAAAGAAATCAATCATACTTTTTTTTAATATCTTATAGACAAAAAGAAAATTTTTGTTTTTCGATTATATTGTGTACCTGACCTATACAATCATCCCTGGCATCAGTAAAAGTTCTTCTTGTGTTTGACCACCAGAGACAGGTGGAGATGTGACCGTTGGTCTCGATGTTGAAGCCTGGAGTCGAGTTACACACTACCTGGTCAGTCTGATGTACGTCAAATGAAAAACTCCTGGTTATAGGTTGCGTAATAGCGCATTTACCTAAAAAGAAATAATTGCAATAATGTTCCCATTAGCCATACCACTTGCGTACTCTGTAAATTATTATCAGCTGTTATGCGTGTTCAGCTATTAGTATGTAATGAAAACATATATATATATATATATATATATATATATATATATATATATATATACTACCTTATTATAAAAATTTACCTGTAATACAATTACCGTTGTTTGGTTCGAATGATATGGCACCGGACTCTGTGTCTTGTTCCAGACATTCCCCAATACAGCCAGTAATGGTTCGCGTATTATTGTAAGTGGTCAGCACCACTGAGGATGACCACAATGTAGTGTAGAGGTTGTCCACTTTATAAAAAGACACCAGATGATTAGTGAACCCTTGATCTAAGATAAACCAATGATCAAAATTAAGAATTCCTGTCAATTCATTTTGTAAAAAAAATGATTTTTTTCTTTTTGTTTTAAAATGAATCGTAATTTATTATTATAAGTCCCGGTACCACAAATATGGTTTATTATAGGTCCCGATACCAAAAATATGGTTCATTATAGGCCCCGGTACCACAAATATGGATCATTATAGGTCCCGATACAACAAATATGGTTCATTATAGGTCCCAGTACCACAAATATGGTTCATACTAAAAAAAATATTGCAAAAATGGAAAGTCTATTTTGACATTGTAATGAATAATAATGTACATTCAAAATATATTAAGCGTAAAATCAGAGTTTGAAATAATCTAGATGTAAAATAGTTATAACTAGAAAAAATCACCTGCAACAATAACGAAACAAAAAATGAATATCTCGTATACTTTCATGATGGAGAAATGTCTAGTGACCGACAGATTAAAGACAACACTCGTTTAAGATACAGTACATTGAGGGGGGGGGTGGAGGAAGGGCTATGGTAGGTCAGAAGAGATCGAACGAGAAGAAACAATTAATTCTATCACGTGTTCATCAAGACTGTGTGATATGAACCTTGGACACCGATTGTTTGAATATCGATCATGTTTGATCTGACAAGTAAATATACGGTCCCCCCATAATTATCATATGAAATTTTCTTCTGGATCGTTCACTAATGAACACAATGTAAAATAGACAAACTTCTGTGTAATTATTCACTAACGTGATAAAGAAGCTTATAGATTGAGTGAAAAAAAAAATATGTTTAACCTTTGAAGTTTAACTTAATAAATTCCATGACAACAAGCTCAAAAAAAAAAAGAGATTTATTTTGTTATAAATAAAATACAAAGCATGATCAATGACTTTCAACTATTTCTTAAACATTATGACATTTATAAGTCCAAAAAAAAATGTATAGGAGCCATAGTAACATTAATAGCTAAGGATTATCTTTTTATAACAATGATGGCGAACCTATTGCACCCACTCGGCACGCAGAGCCTCATCAGACAGCACGCAGAGCATTATCAGTCGGCACGCAGAGCCTTATCAGACATCACGCAGAGCCTCACAGTCGGCACGCAGAGCCTTATCAGACAACACGCAGTGCGTCATCAGTCGGCACGCAGAGCCTTATCAGACAACATGTAGAGCCTCACAGTCGGCACGCAGAGCCTTATCAGACAACACGCAGTGCGTCAACAGTCGGCACGCAGAGCCTTATCAGAGAACACGCAGTGCGTCATCAGTCGGCACGCAGAGCCTTATCAGACAGCACGCAGAGCCTCACA
The DNA here is from genome assembly GCA_021962125.1 of Bulinus truncatus. Lineage (NCBI taxonomy): Eukaryota > Metazoa > Mollusca > Gastropoda > Planorbidae > Bulinus > Bulinus truncatus. Next base: position 1,907,636 of record JAGDYQ010000128.1, on the reverse strand, counting down.
GTCGGCACGCAGAGCCTTATCAGACAACACGCAATGCGTCATCAGTCGGCACGCAGAGCCTTATCAGTCGGCACACAGAGCCTTATCAGACAACACGCAGTGCGTCATCAGACAACACGCAGAGCCTCACAGTCGGCACGCAGAGCCTTATCAGACAACACGCAGTGCGTCATCAGTCGGCACGCAGAGCCTTATCAGTCGGCACACAGAGCCTTATCAGACAACACGCAGAGCCTCATCAGTTGGCACGCGGAGCCTCATCAGTCGGCAAGCAGAGCTTCATCAGACAACACGCAGAGCCTCATAGGTCGGAAAGCAGAGACTAAAATGCAACATAAAATTATTTACTTTAATTTTAACTGTGGTGTTAGCACATAGTTTTAAATCTGGATTTCGGTCACATTTTGAGCAGGCAGTTCCCAAAAAAGGTCGTCCACCTCTGTAATCTATAACAATGCCCAGAAACGTGTTTTAAATAAATTGGCCTTCTAGTTAAGGCCGTTAAGATATTGTATAGGCCTTGGGCTTCCGATGGACGCCCTTAGGCCAGTGGTGACGACGAGGTTGCCTATTTTGGTAAATCAGTGTGAACGGTAGAAAAAATTTGACTTAATGACTAAATATTGACAAAAATGTCGTTAAAATTTATTTATTGCCCAAGTGAAAGCAGTTGGCTGTACGACAAAGGAGATGGATGAACGTATGGTAAAACGCTCGACTGTCGACATGAGGGTCCCTGGTTCGATCTCCGGTGAGGGCCAACGGATAGTTCACGTCATAGTCAAGTCCCCCCCCCCCTTCCCGCTATGCCTCTCACGGTGCCTTCATGGCCATTGTACTGTCGACTATGGTGGAGATGAAATAAGAAGGGCACCATAAAAAAAAAACAGTCCAATTAGTGGTTTAATTAAATATAAGAGACTTCATCTCATCTTTTCAAGGACATCACACACCAGTACGACAAGGATGTTGATGGGAGTTTCTAATTCATCAGGTTGGTGATCCCAGTGATATTTTAATTAGCTCTCCGCAAATCAATGTTTACACAATTAGAAATAATTGGCTGGTACTGGTACTCATACAGTGTACCATGGATGAAGATGTCCGACCGTTTGGGCTGACCCTAAAAACGATATTTAAAGAGCAACAACACATATAAAAGTTAATGTTATTTTTAAAATGTATACTAGACATATTTTTCTCTTTTTGTATTATTAACCTGTTATTGTCGGGTTTCAAAGTAGTTAGTTGAGCTAACATTCTGTCCATAAATGTAAATTCAAGAGGTTCCCAAACCGTTTTCTACCCTACCAATCAATGTTCCCTCTAATTTTTTTTTTCAAAGGCTATGTGCGACAAAATGTATAAGCTGTGCAAAACTCTAGAAGGACATTAACATTTTTGTGCGCAACATAATGAATCATAGGGCCGAGAAGATTAATATTGTGAGCTCTCTGTTTTAATGTATACGCACGCATCACATAGATGTAAAAGTGCCTAGGACTAAAATGTCTTTTTACATTAAGGGTTCCATAGAAATGTGTGTACGTTTAAGTCTCTTTTTATGTGATGTGCCTTATGGGAATATTTTTTTCACCGCTCGGGCACCCGACCCCCACATAAAGATGCAATATTTTAATGGTTTTCGCCACTAGTAGATAATGTTTACGAAAAAGCGAGAATAACACAAGCGGAGAAAGACCGAAAGAAAACCTTTACGTCAGCATCCCCTTAAAAGTTGAACAATCATATAGTATGCTATCTAATTAGTTCAAATCAAGGAGACAATACAAGTGTTTTTTTTGTTTTTTTTTTTTGTTTTTTTTTTTTTAAAAGTACTAAAAACTATGTTCTAAGGGTTCGAATTCCACAGCACACATGGATCTTGGGACAATGTATTATCACATTTTGTGTTGTTTCGCCGAGTTGTTGGAGTTTTGGGCTTTCATATTTAGATGTCTCAATTAGGGAGCGACCGATAATCGGATCGCTATCGGTATCGGACCGATATTGGCACTATCGGTTAATATCGGATCGGCCGATTGTTGTAGGGAGCGACCGATAGTCGAACCGATATTGGCACTATGGGTTAACTGTCGGACCGGCCGTTATTTTGGCTGCCGATACATTGTTTTTTTTTCACAACAGAGTTGCAGAAAAAAAATCAGTAAATAACCCAATTCTATAACCAGATCAGACAAGATTTAAAAAAAAAGGAAAAAAAAACCCGTACACAGAAATTGTCACGTCTTCCTCAGAGATATGACCTTGAAACAATAGGATTGGCATTTCTTAATTCTAATGTATGACCTTGAATGATACAATTAGTGAACATCTGTGTGTATTTTTTGTTGGGATGGGAAGTTGGGGGGGGGGGGAACAAGACTTACGTGTCGGCGAAGTGTCACGAAATATGACAGGGAAGGGGTAAGCATGGGTTGACATACGTCATTAGCTGTAGCATGAGAGAAACACGTGTTTGGCATTGTTGTTGATTAAAAAAAATATCGGTATCTGGGGGGGGGGGTGTTACAAAATATGTGAACTTGGCTTGAAATACGTCATATAGCACGAGAATAACACGTGTTTGGCATTGTTGTTGCTTAAGGGGCTGTCCATTAATTACGTCAACAAAATAGGGGGGAGAGGGGGTTAGAAATTTTTTGACAATTGTTGACAAGGGGGAAGGGGGGAGGTCAAGAAAAGTTGACGTCAACAATGTTACTTTTTTAAATTAAATATAATTACTTAATAAATAGGAAAATTAAGCAGCGTCTGTAGTTTTGTGTTACACACTCGCTTAACATTCAGTATTTTAATTAAACTAACAATATTCCTACTAATTTTGCCACATAAACATTTTGGAAGCCACCTTTTTGAGGGGGGTAATCAAATGTTGACGTAATTTTATAGGGGGGGTCTCTGGAAGTTTGACAAGTTGTTGACAGGGGGGGGGGAGGTAAAAATCGCCAAAAATTTGTTGACATAAATAATGGACAGCCCCTAAAAAGAAATATCGGTATCGGTATCGGTAAAAATGCTGGGGGAAAATATCGGTATCGGACTATCGGTAAAAAGGCATATCGGTCGCTCCCTAGTCTCAATGTGTATTAAATTGTTGACACACAATCCAAGGTACGGATTTCTAATTCTAAATGTTAGCACACATTTTAAATTAGACATATATAAATATAAACTAACATCTCAAAATTATTGTAGGAGCGGAGGATTTCGTTTCAAAATCACGCATCATTAGGTATACCCCATGGAGTCCTAGTCTAGAGGACGCATCATTAGGTATACCCCATGGAGTCCTAGTCTAGAGGACGCATCATTAGGTATACCCCATGGAGTCCTAGTCTAGAGGACGCATCATTAGGTATACCCCATGGAGTCCTAGTCTAAAGGACGCATCATTAGGTATACCCCATGGAGTCCTAGTCTAGAGGACGCATCATTAGGTATACCCCATGGAGTCCTAGTCTAGAGGACGCATCATTAGGTATACCCCATGGAGTCCTAGTCTAGAGGACGCATCATTAGGTATACCCCATGGAGTCCTAGTCTAGAGGACGCATCATTAGGTATACCCCATGGAGTCATAGTCTAAAGGACGCATCATTGGGTATACCCCATGGAGTCCTAGTCTAAAGGACGCATCATTAGGTATACCCCATGGAGTCCTAGTCTAAAGGACGCATCATTAGGTATACGCCATGGAGTCCTAGTCTAGACTTAGGTGGACGCATCATTAGGTATACGCCATGGAGTCCTAGTCTAGAGGACGCATCATTAGGTATACCCCATGGAGTCCTAGTCTAAAGGACGCATCATTAGGTATACCCCATGGAGTCCTAGTCTAGACTCTAGAGGACGCAACATTAGGTATACCCCATGGAGTCCTAGTCTAGAGGACGCATCATTAGGTATACGCCATGGAGTCCTAGTCTAGAGGACGCATCATTAGGTAAACCCCATGGAGTCCTAGTCTAAAGGACGCATCATTATGTATACCCCATGGAGTCCTAGTCTAGAGGACGCATCATTAGGTATACCTCATGGAGTCCTAGTCTATAGGACGCATCATTAGGTATACCCCATGGAATCCTAGTCTAGAATCTAGAGGACGCATCATTAGGTATACCCCATGGAGTCCTAGTTTAGAGGACGCATCATTAGGTATACCCTATGGAGTCCTAGTCTAGAGGACGCATCATTAGGTATACGCCATGGAGTCCTAGTCTAGAGGACGCATCATTAGGTATACGCCATGGAGTCCTAGTCTAGAGGACGCATCATTAGGTATACCCCATGGAGTTCTAGTCTAGACTCTAGAGGACGCATCATTAGGTATACGCCATGGAGTCCTAGTCTAGACTCTAGAGGACGCATCATTAGGTATACCCCATGGAGTCCTAGTCTAGACTCTAGAGGACGCATCATTAGGTATACCCCATGGAGTCCTAGTCTAGAGGACGCATCATTAGGTATACGCCATGGAGTCCTAGTCTAGAGGTTTGAGTACCCTCCTCCTCCTCTCATCAGGGGCCAGGCATTCTACAGCAGGGGTCATGCAATAGCAGGGGGCAGGTAATACATTTTACTAAGTAGAACAAATAAGCAGAGGGGGCCAGACAAAACGCAGGGGGGCCCAGGCCCCCCTGAGCCCCCCCGCACGCTACGGGCATGCTATGGGGGTGAACGCGACAAAATTTGCATAACTTTTTATCAGCGGCATGTTTTTGTCTTGTGTGATACTATCTTAATAGGGAGCCGTAGCCGGAGCCGGAGCCGTCAAGTTTGTGGGAGCCGGAGCCGGAAAAAAATTTGGCGGCTCCGCAAGCCTGATTATAAGTAATGAAAATAATAATGAACACAACAACTTTGAATTGTTTTATATTCACCAGGTGAACCTAACTTTGCTTCCGGTGTAGAAGACAGTGTTGGTATTTATAGAAATGACTCCGGCCTCTGTGATTTCAATCGTCTGTTTATATTCCATTACGTCTGTGAAAATCCGAGGATAAAACTTCATATAATGTTCAATAAATAATGTCCTTAATTTAAAATGATTGTTTGTGTTTTACCCTGCCTATTTTTGAAATGGACTTTTGATGCACACATGGCAGGCCAAGACCTACAAAATGATATATACATCATGGGTCTAGGACTTATGGTTATTGAGATCTAGGGTGATGACAGACAGACAGACAGACAGACAAAACGGGGACAATAGAGCATTTTTTTTCGAAAATGCTCTAAAAGTCACTTGACATTACAAAAGTTTATAGATTGAAGAAAATTCAAGAGCAAACATTGGTTACATGTATCTTTATCTTACAATGTATCGATACATTTACTGGAAGTTTGTTTCAAGACCCTGTGACTGCCTGGACGTTTCTCGGGTCCGATCGATGTCCATAAGTCCAATCAGCTTCCAATAACCGACAATAACCGATAATAACTGACATTAGCCGACATTAACCCACATTAGCCGACATTAACCGACATTAGCCGACATTAACCCACATTAACCGATATTAACCGACATTAGCCGACATTAACCGACATTAGCCGACATTAACCGACATTAACCGACATTAGCCGACATTAGCCGGCATTAACCGACATTAGCCGACATTAACTGACATTAACCGACATTAACTGATTATGCCGACATTAACCGACATTAAGCCGACATTAACCGACATTAGCCGACATTAGCCGACATTAACCGACTTTAATCGACATTATCCTGGGTAAGTAAAGACGGCTGGGCATTGTACTGGTCATTCAATTCATTACAATAACCGCGACTACAGAAACTGGTCAACTTCTTCACCAGATTGTGAAGGCATTTTTAACGGAACAATTAATTTTGTTTTCTTAGGACATATTATATTATTTCCTATATATCTTTTCCTTTTTTTTAATTTTTTTTTAAAGTGAGTTAGGAAATCAAAAAAAAAATGTCCTGAATATTTTTTATTGTAATACTTTTGACATGTCATAAATTGAGATAAAATCTGGCGTCCTCACTTTGAACGATGAATCATATGAAATAAATAGCGGTATATATATATATATATATATATATATATATATATATATATATATAACATATAAAGTCAGGTGGCTCTTGAAAACTCCTTTTATACTCATTTCTCTACTAAAAGCAAGTCTTTTCACAAACGTAATAATAAGCCCTCCAGCAAAAGAAATCATTCAATTTAAAATTGTTATCTGGGGAGATCCAATAGGCGATTATTTGGTTCACCTGGTAGAAAAATATCATTTCGTGTCATTAATTTTCTTAATAATATATATATATATATATATATATATATATATATATATATAAACGCGATTTGGGCTCTGCGTTAAATCGAAAGTAAAGAATAAATACAACCGTATTTCAGTTTCAAATACGATCGTGAAAAAATCGGATTTATCCGAAAACAAACAAGTAAACTAGTATAGAATATCGGTATTGTAGAATATGTCTAATTGTTTATTTATAGATTCTACACGTTTTTCATTGTATTGATGTATATGAATTATTGTTTGTGTATGTGTGTGTGTGAATAATTTATATATGAATGTATTTCATATGTACCTATATGTGTATGGATATGTTTATGTAGATATTTCAGATGCAAATTTAAATTTACGCCGTTCGCGTTTCAAAACGAATAAATAAAAATGAGGAAGGCAACAATTAATATATACATAGACTTATTTCATTTGCGTTTCTTCAAGCTAAAATTAAAATGCAGATTTTGTAAATTATAAGGACGAATGTGTCACTGTTTGAAATATGCACGTGTCAAACGTTAGACAGAGATAGTAAGACAGAAACAGCACGATATAGTAAGACAGAAATGGTAAGACAGAGATACTTAGACAGAGATGTTAAGGCGGAGATGGTACAATTGAGATATTAAGAAAGAAATACTAAGACAGAGATGGTAAGACAGAGATATTGACAGCTGTACAGAGGCGTAGCGAGGGGTGGGCAAGACAACTCGCGCCCGGGGCATTTTACCTTTTTAATACCTTTTTAGCGCCCCCCCTCCATTCGAAAACCATATAATATTATATGTAAAATATACCATTTGGCGCACCTGAACCTCGACAAATGAATTAACGCAAAAAACGACATTTTAGACCCCCCCCTGCCCCCTTGTCACAGAGTGTCACAAATTTGTTCACCCCCCCCCCCTTATGTCACGTCACAAGTTAAAATAAATTAAAATACCTCAAATTACTGATTTATTTTTCTTTCGTTATTTTTGGAGACAAATAATGAACTTTTAGCGTATTAAAAACAGATTTTGAGTCAAACCTAGTCAAAAAAAGTAATAACTATCGAAATTTTTAAGATATAAAATATTCATAACGGTCAATTTTCAAAATTTCAAGTTGAGAAGAATTGTAATGTTGGCAGAAAATTCAACCAAATTTTGGATTCCCTCATAGATAATTATTATTTTTTGTGACATGACAATTTCACAGACACCCCCCTCCCCTGTCACAAAATCCTTGACCCCCCCTTCCTCCCCCTAAGCGTTACTTCATTTGCGAATGAGCCCTGAGAAGATGATTGAGAGACTAATTGAGAGAATGACAGCCAGCGAGAGAGAGAGAGATAGATAGATAGATAGATAGATAGATAGATAGATAGATAGATAGATAGATAGAGAGAGAGAGAGAGAGAGATGGTTAAATATTGCGATATAATGACAGTTCGATAGATATACGTAAAGAGTAAAAATGAGATAAAGAGATAATTGGAATTAGGCGAGATAAAGAATTAGAAAGTCAGTGTGAGATATTGGAGAGTCAGTGTGAGATATTGGAGAGTCAGTGTGAGATATTGGAGAGTCAGTGTGAGATATTGGAGAGTCAGTGTGAGATATTGGAGAGTCAGTGTGAGATATTGGAGAGTCAGTGTGAGATATTGGAGAGTCAGTGTGAGATATTGGAGAGTAGGTGTGAGAGACAACACTGACTCACACAATAGACGAATATCACACTAAACTGTCTATCTATCAATCTATCCATCAATCTATCTATCACAATCTATCAAAAATTTATTCCTCTAAATTTAATAGATGTACAGCTCACCTGGTGAAAATACAGTTTATATTGTGTGTCCAGCACTGACCCATCGTCATGCCATCTGAAAACGCCCCCAACTTTCATGTCATCCAGACCAAAGAATATCGGCAAGTTTTTCCTTTCTAGTATTTGCAACTTCTCCACAGTTTTAAATACGGCCATTATTGTACCTTTAGCTGTAATATAACTTACACAATTCACTTACAGCGCTGACCAATAACAAATGTATACATAAATAACATTAGGCAATGTTTGATTATTGACAAAAGAAACATTAAAAACGAAATATACGATCACTAGAACTTAAGGCTGCTCTATATATAGTTGTAGATATAGGCAGAGACTTCCATTGATGTTTATGATTCTAGTTGAATCTATAAAGTACTAATACTAAAAGGGGGCCGCTTTAACAGTGGGGAGGGGTCTCAAAGCCATGAGTGAGGAACCTATCTAAACGGTGGGCATAAATGGGTTCTTAAATTTAAAGATAAAAGGACCGTACTAAAAGAAGATGGATGTATTGATGAAGTGATGGATGGAGTGATGGATGGAGTGATGGATGTAATGATGGTAAGACTGTGGTAGTAGGACAGAGATACTAAGACAGAGATAGTAATACAGAGTGTTAAGACAGGGATGGTACAATTGAGATGTTAATGAGAAATACTACGAGAGAGATTTTAAGATAGAGATAGTAAGACAGAGATACTAAGACAGAGATACTTAGACAGAGATGTTAAGACGGAAATGGTACAATTGAGATGTTAAGAGAGAAATACTAAGAGCGAGATGGATGGAGTGATGGATGTATTGATGGATGTAATGATGGATGTAATGATGGATGTAATGATGGATGTAATGATGGATCTAGTGATGGATGTAGTGATGGATGTAATGATGGATGTAGTGATGAATGTAGTGATGGATGGTGTGGTGGATGTAATGATGGATGTAGTGATGGATGTAGTGATGGATGGTGTGGTGGATGTATTGATGGATGTGGTGATGGATGTAGTGATGGATGGAGTGATGGATCGAATGATGGATGTAGTGATGGATTGTGTGATGCATCGAGTTGATGGATGGAGTGACTGATCGAGTGATGGATCAAGTGATGTATGGAGTGGTGAATGGAGTGATGGACGGAGTGATGGATGGAGTTATGGATGGAGTGATGGATAGAGTTATGGATGGAGTGATGGATGCAGTGATGGATGGAGTGCTGGATTGAGTGATCGATGAAGTGATGGATGGAATGATGAATGGAGTGATGGATGCAGTGATGAATGGAATGATGGATGAGATGGAGTGATGGATGAAGTAATAATTATCGTTAAAACTCTGCTCCCCCTGGTCGCACCTCTGCCCCGAGATGAATGATGCAATCATGACTTTAGATACGCCTACACCATGGATATCTATCATGGAAATCTAGATATAGCATCAGGAAGAACAACCAATATTTTAAAAAATACGTTTTAGGCTGACACACAATCAAGTGTTTAGCGTTAGTCTTCATGATTAATAGCAGTTTTGTATATTTGGTACTTATGTTTTTATGAAATAAACACAAACGCAATTAAAGTTTGAAAACTTTTAATAACAAATTTTTTAATTTAAAATCTTTATTCTTTCAATTTAATTATTTTCGTTTTTTCATTGGTTTTTCATGAACGGTCTCATTCAATTGCTTAACATAATTTTTAGACGAACAATTAAAAAAATTAACATAAATAAGTTCTTTTAAATTATGATTGAAATAAAAATATAATTTCTTCAATCAGCAATGACTCATCAATTGTTACTCTATCAACAATTTAAACAATTTTTAGAGCATTTTCGAAAAAAAATGCTCTATTGTCCCCGTTTTGTCTGTCTGTCTGTCTGTCATCACCCTAGATCTCAATAACCATAAGTCCTAAACCCATGATGTATATATCATTTTGTAGGTCTTGGCCTGCCAAGAAATAGCTTTTTCCATTTCGCGATCTGACCTCTCAGGGCCGTAAAAGGGGCCTTAGTACCGTTTTTTACTATATAAGCTATATTAATAAAGGAACGCTATATCTCAGCAACTATAAGTCCTAGACCCATGATGTATATATCATTTTGTAGGTCTTGGCCTACCAAGAAATAGCTTTTTTCCATTTTGCGATCTGACCTCTCAGGGCCGTAAAAGGGGCCTTATAAATTGCTGTTTTTTACTATATAAGCTATATTAATAATGGACCGCCCTATATCTCAGCAACCATAAGTCCTAGACCCATGATGTATATCATTGTGTAGGTCTTGGTCTGCCAAGTGTACATCAAAAGTCCATTTCGCGATTTGACCTCTCAAGGCCAAAATATACGAGATTGTTATGTAATACGAAAATGCTCTAACACGTCCTGTGTCCAGAATGGAACAGGCTTAATTGCTTGTTTTTTATTTGTTTGTCCTAGAAATAGTTTTAGACTACTTGCTGATCTTTTCAAATGAATTGAATACTTTCCAATTTAGTAGGCAAGTAGAGAAGGTGTACTCAGATGGCTCCAATAGCCCTCCTCTGTTGACATTGTTAAAAAAAAACATCCAGCTTTTTCAATCTTAATTCGTCAATGTCTTTAAAATTTTTATCGACTAATATTTCTCTAAAGCTTTTATTTTGAAAATTATGTTATTATAGTATATATATGAAAATGTAGTAAATTGAAAGGGCTTTTTAACAATATATGTTTCTAAGTGATATTATTATGCAAGTATTTTATTATTTTTAAAAAGTTTAGATGAAAAAAATAAACGAAAATAAATAAATTAAACAATTCACAAACGCAAAGAAGAAAAAAAAATTCATTATGATTCATTTCAATAAAAGTTACTTTTTATTAAACTACATTCAATTCTCTGTGTGTAGGATATTTTTGAAGACATATTCAGAAAAAAAATTAATTAAACAATCCACAAACACAAAGAAGAAAAAAATCCTTGCGTCAGCCTAAACCGTACACAGCTAGAATGAAATTTTGTTTGGTTGTCTATCCTGGTATCTAGATATCTGGATCAGAGATGAGCGGACAGCGGACGCGTCTGCTTGCGGACGCAGATCCGCAGACTTTTCCGAATCCGCGGACTGACAGCGGACGCTTCGTATGGTTAAGTTGCGGACTCGCGGACTGACGCGGATCTTCTTTAGCGTTAACATACAAAATTTCAAGTCATTTAAACAGCTAAATTTCAGCAATGCGGACGCGCGGACTGACTGCGGAACAATGTTGTAAGATCTCTCTGCGGACGCGGACGCGGATCATTGATAGAAATCCGCGGACGGACGCGGACGCTAAATTTCAAGATCCGCACACCTCTGATCTGGATGTTTTTTTTAACAATGTCAACAGAGGAGGGCTATTGAAGCCATCTGAGTACACCTTCTCTACTTGCCTACTAAATAGGAAAGTATTCAATTCATTGAAAAGATCAGCAAGTAGTCTGAAACTATTTCTAGGACAAACAATTAAAAAAAAATGTTTAAATTGTTGATAGAGTAACAATTGATTAGTCATTGCTGATTGAAGAAATTATTTTTTTATTTCAATCATAATTTAAAAGAACTTATTTATGTTAAATTTTTTAATTGTTCGTCTAAAAATTATGTTAAGCAATTGAATGAGACGACTCATGAAAAACCAATGAAAAAAACGAAAAATAATTAAATTGACAAAATAAAGATTTTAAATTAAAAAATTTGTTATTAAAAGTTTTCAAACTTTAATTGCGTTTGTGTTTATTTCATAAAAACATAAGTACCAAATATACAAAACTGCCATTAAACATGAAGACTAACGCTATACACTTGATTGTGTGTCAGCCTAAAATGTATTTTTTAAAATATTGGTTGTCCTTCCTGATGCTATATCTAGATTTCCATGCCTACACATTGGTCGTTCACCCCCCGAATTAGTACAAGTGATGAAATAGTGTATTAGCCACCTGCACTTGCACACCCACGCAATGACCTTCACCCTCCATTTTGGCGGGAAAACGATGGATTTATCGTGGGTGGGACTACCTTAAAAAGGAACTTTGCTGTGATTCAGGAATAGAACAGGAGATCCGACGAACAGGACGTAAAGGACGGACAGAAGAAGCGAAAAACCGCAGGTCTGTTGATGCAGCTTGTTCGTTATCAGCACATCGCCGGCGATAGATAACACGTAGACTCGTTCAACTGGATTAGTTGTACGCATAATGGACTTTGTTGTTTTGTTTTAGCCTGGACTTATTATAACATGTACATTGTAGACTGTGAATAAATCTTATTACAACCTGTACATTGTAGACTGTGAATAAATCTTATTATAACCTGTACATTGTAGACTGTGAATAAATCTTATTATAACCTGTACATTGTAGACTGTGAATAAATCTTATTATAACCTGTACAATGTAGACTGTGAATAAATATTTTTATTCAACTAACGAACTTATGTGTCCATTAGTGCCTACCTAGAGAGAGTTGGAAGTTCGTAACAATATTAAATGTAAATGCCATTAAAATAAATTGACAGAGTCGGACATAACAAGGGCTGGATCAATTAGTGGTGTGTGAAAAAGCGTATATGATTTGTGTAATGTAAGAAAGAGTATTATTAACATTGATAGATTACATTGATGCTTGAAAATAACATTTCAATAATACAAAATTTACCTTAATCTTAAAATAATCTTGCAATGGTCAACTTACACAGACAATCGACTCTGGCTTCATCAAAGGTTTTTACTATGTCTGACCACCAGAGACAGGCTGAAGTATTTCCGTTAATCTCCACATTGAAACCTGGAGTTGTGTTACAGTAAGTAGTCATTTGGTACAGGTGAACGCAGGGACTTCTGGGTACCTTTTGTGAAACACTACAATAGCCTGTTTGAGATGATGCAAGTAATTTGTTAGTACATTAAAACAAAAGGTTTTTTTTTTAAATACATCTGATAGAAGTTTGTCTTTATAAATAGCTGACAGAAGTTTTGCTTTTAAGTATGGCTGAAAGAAGTATGTCTTTAAAAGTAATGGAAGTACTGCTTTTAAGTATGGCTGATAGAATTATGTCTTCAAACACCCCCCCCCCCCACCTCGGTCTCACTTAAACACATTTTCGCAGCCTGCCATTTCTGGCGGAGGAGTTAGGCACACTCTCACCTACATCAACGACTTCAAAACGTTTAAAACCCTCCTCCGCCCCTCCAATTTTTTGAAAGCAATGAATGGACGAGCCCGCAGTGGAGAACTTTATAAATTCTATTACCCAAAGTGCAGGAACTATTGTTTGTTTCGTAGGAGATGGCACTGCACGTTCCGTTGTTTTGTAGACATCTCAAGGCACATCCAATGGCCGTTTGTGTCTGATAGTAAGTGGTCAGTTTTGCTGATGATGACCACAGTCTAGTGTAAGGGTTGACCACTTTATAAAGCGTCATGTCCGTGTTAAATGAACCTTTACATTAGAAAGACAAAAATTTATCAGTGGTTGTTGTACTGTGTACTATCGTCTATAGTCCTTTATGTACTATCGTGGTCGAGTGGTGTAGAGCGCTGGACTGTCGACCGGAGGGTCCCGGGTTCGAATCCCCAGTGAGAACCTTGGGACTTTTCCAGGTACTGGTGAAAATCCGAAAGTTCGCCCAGCCTTAAATGGGCACCTGAATTTAAGTTGGGGAAGTAAAGGCGGCTGGGCGTTGTGCTAACCACACGATCCCTTCCTATGCCGAGGTTATAGAAACAGATGCATTCTACACTTCATATGCTGAGGTTATAGAAACAGATGAATTCTACACTTCATATGCCGAGGTTATTGCAACAGATGAATTCTACACTTCATATGCCGAGGTTATTGAAACAGATGAATTCTACACTTCATATGCCGAGGTTATTGAAACAGATGAATTCTACACTTCATCTGCCGAGGTTATAGAAACAGATGAATTCTACACTTCATATGCCGAGGTTATTGAAACAGATGAATTCTACACTTCATATGCCGAGGTTATAGAAACAGATGAATTCTACACTTCATATGCCGAGGTTATAGAAACAGATGAATTCTACACTTCATCTGCCGAGGTTACAGAAACAGATAAATTCTACACTTCATATGCCGAGGTTATTGAAACAGATGAATTCTACACTTCATATGCCGAGGTTATTGAAACAGATGAATTCTACACTTCATATGCCGAGGTTATTGAAACAGATGAATTCTACACTTCATGTGCCGAGGTTATGGAAACAGATGAATTCTACACTTCATGTGCCGAGGTTATTGAAACAGATGAATTCTACACTTCATCTGCCGAGGTTATTGAAACAGATGAATTCTACACTTCATGTGCCGAGGTTATTGAAACAGATAAATTCTACACTTCATCTGCCGAGGTTATTGAAACAGATAAATTCTACACTTCATCTGCCGAGGTTACAGAAACAGATAAATTCTACACTTCATCTGCCGAGGTTACAGAAACAGATAAATTCTACACTTCATCTGCCGAGGTTACAGAAACAGATAAATTCTACACTTCATCTGCCGAGGTTACAGAAACAGATAAATTCTACACTTCATCTGCCGAGGTTATTGAAACAGATAAATTCTACACTTCATCTGCCGAGGTTATTGAAACAGATAAATTCTACACTTCATCTGCCGAGGTTACAGAAACAGATAAATTCTACACTTCATCTGCCGAGGTTACAGAAACAGATAAATTCTACACTTCATCTGCCGAGGTTACAGAAACAGATAAATTCTACACTTCATCTGCCGAGGTTATTGAAACAGATAAATTCTACACTTCATCTGCCGAGGTTACAGAAACATAAATTATACACTTCATCTGCCGAGGTTATTGAAACAGATAAATTCTACACTTCATCTGCCGAGGTAACAGAAACAGATAAATTCTACACTTCATCTGCCGAGGTTACAGAAACAGATAAATTCTACACTTCATCTGCCGAGGTTACAGAAACAGATAAATTCTACACTTCATCTGCCGAGGTTACAGAAACAGATAAATTCTACACTTCATCTGCCGAGGTTACAGAAACAGATAAATTCTACACTTCATCTGCCGAGGTTACAGAAACAGATAAATTCTACACTTCATCTGCCGAGGTTATTGAAACAGATAAATTCTACACTTCATCTGCCGAGGTTATTGAAACAGATAAATTCTACACTTCATCTGCCGAGGTTATTGAAACAGATAAATTCTACACTTTATCTGCCGAGGTTATAGAAACAGATGAATTCTAAACTTCATCTGCCGAGGTCATTGAAACAGATAAATTCTACACTTCATCTGCCGAGGTTACAGAAACAGATAAATTCTACACTTCATCTGCCGAGGTTATAGAAACAGATAAATTCTACACTTCATCTGCCGAGGTTACAGAAACAGATAAATTCTACACTTCATCTGCCGAGGTTACAGAAACAGATAAATTCTGCACTTCATCTGCCGAGATTACAGAAACAGATAAATTCTACACTTTATCTGCCGAGGTTATAGAAACAGATGAATTCTAAACTTCATCTGCCGAGGTCATTGAAACAGATAAATTCTACACTTCATCTGCCGAGGTTATTGAAACAGATAAATTCTACACTTCATCTGCCGAGGTTACAGAAACAGATAAATTCTACACTTCATCTGCCGAGGTTACAGAAACAGATAAATTCTACACTTCATCTGCCGAGGTTACAGAAACAGATAAATTCTACACTTCATCTGCCGAGGTTACAGAAACAGATAAATTCTACACTTCATCTGCCGAGGTTACAGAAACAGATAAATTCTACACTTCATCTGCCGAGGTTACAGAAACAGATAAATTCTAAACTTCATCTGCCGAGGTTATTGAAACAGATAAATTCTAAACTTTATCTGCCGAGGTTATTGAAACAGATAAATTCTACACTTCATCTGCCGAGGTTACAGAAACAGATAAATTCTACACTTCATCTGCCGAGGTTACAGAAACAGATAAATTCTACACTTCATCTGCCGAGGTTACAGAAACAGATAAATTCTACACTTCATCTGCCGAGGTTACAGAAACAGATAAATTCTACACTTCATCTGCCGAGGTTACAGAAACAGATAAATTCTACACTTCATCTGCCGAGGTTACAGAAACAGATAAATTCTAAACTTCATCTGCCGAGGTTATTGAAACAGATAAATTCTAAACTTTATCTGCCGAGGTTATTGAAACAGATAAATTCTACACTTCATCTGCCGAGGTTACAGAAACAGATAAATTCTACACTTCATCTGCCGAGGTTACAGAAACAGATAAATTCTACACTTCATCTGCCGAGGTTATTGAAACAGATAAATTCTACACTTTATCTGCCGAGGTTATAGAAACAGATGAATTCTAAACTTCATCTGCCGAGGTCATTGAAACAGATAAATTCTACACTTCATCTGCCGAGGTTACAGAAACAGATAAATTCTAAACTTCATCTGCCGAGGTTACAGAAACAGATAAATTCTACACTTCATCTGCCGAGGTTACAGAAACAGATAAATTCTGCACTTCATCTGCCGAGATTACAGAAACAGATAAATTCTACACTTTATCTGCCGAGGTTATAGAAACAGATGAATTCTAAACTTCATCTGCCGAGGTCATTGAAACAGATAAATTCTACACTTCATCTGCCGAGGTTACAGAAACAGATAAATTCTACACTTCATCTGCCGAGGTTATTGAAACAGATAAATTCTACACTTCATCTGCCGAGGTTACAGAAACAGATAAATTCTACACTTCATCTGCCGAGGTTACAGAAACAGATAAATTCTGCACTTCATCTGCCGAGATTACAGAAACAGATAAATTCTACACTTTATCTGCCGAGGTTATAGAAACAGATGAATTCTAAACTTCATCTGCCGAGGTCATTGAAACAGATAAATTCTACACTTCATCTGCCGAGGTTACAGAAACAGATGAATTCTACACTTCATCTGCCGAGGTTATTGAAACAGATAAATTCTACACTTCATCTGCCGAGGTTACAGAAACAGATAAATTCTACACTTCATCTGCCGAGGTTACAGAAACAGATAAATTCTACACTTTATCTGCCGAGGTTATAGAAACAGATGAATTCTAAACTTCATCTGCCGAGGTTATTGAAACAGATAAATTCTACACTTCATCTGCCGAGGTTATTGAAACAGATAAATTCTACACTTCATCTGCCGAGGTTACAGAAACAGATAAATTCTACACTTCATCTGCCGAGGTTACAGAAACAGATAAATTCTACACTTCATCTGCCGAGGTTATTGAAACAGATAAATTCTAAACTTTATCTGCCGAGGTTATTGAAACAGATAAATTCTAAACTTCATCTGCCGAGGTTATTGAAACAGATAAATTCTACACTTCATCTGCCGAGGTTACAGAAACAGATAAATTCTACACTTCATCTGCCGAGGTTATAGAAACAGATGAATTCTAAACTTCATCTGCCGAGGTTATTGAAACAGATAAATTCTACACTTCATCTGCCGAGGTTACAGAAACAGATAAATTCTACACTTCATCTGCCGAGGTTATTGAAACAGATAAATTCTACACTTCATCTGCCGAGGTTATTGAAACAGATAAATTCTACACTTCATCTGCCGAGGTTATAGAAACAGATAAATTCTACACTTCATCTGCCGAGGTTACAGAAACAGATAAATTCTACACTTCATCTGCCGAGGTTACAGAAACAGATAAATTCTACACTTCATCTGCCGAGGTTACAGAAACAGATAAATTCTACACTTCATCTGCCGAGGTTACAGAAACAGATAAATTCTACACTTCATCTGCCGAGGTTATTGAAACAGATAAATTCTACACTTCATCTGCCGAGGTTACAGAAACAGATAAATTCTACACTTCATCTGCCGAGGTTATAGAAACAGATAAATTCTACACTTCATCTGCCGAGGTTACAGAAACAGATAAATTCTACACTTCATCTGCCGAGGTTACAGAAACAGATAAATTCTACACTTCATCTGCCGAGGTTACAGAAACAGATAAATTCTACACTTCATCTGCCGAGGTTATTGAAACAGATAAATTCTACACTTCATCTGCCGAGGTTACAGAAACAGATAAATTCTACACTTCATCTGCCGAGGTTACAGAAACAGATAAATTCTACACTTCATCTGCCGAGGTTATTGAAACAGATAAATTCTACACTTCATCTGCCGAGGTTACAGAAACAGATAAATTCTACACTTCATCTGCCGAGGTTACAGAAACAGATAAATTCTACACTTCATCTGCCGAGGTTACAGAAACAGATAAATTCTACACTTCATCTGCCGAGGTTACAGAAACAGATAAATTCTACACTTCATCTGCCGAGGTTACAGAAACAGATAAATTCTACACTTCATCTGCCTAGGTTACAGAAACAGATAAATTCTACACTTCATCTGCCGAGGTTACAGAAACAGATAAATTCTACACTTCATCTGCCGAAGTCACTGAAAACAGATAAATTCTACACTTTATCTGCCGAGGTTATAGAAACAGATGAATTCTAAACTTCATCTGCCGAGGTCATTGAAACAGATAAATTCTACACTTCATCTGCCGAGGTTACAGAAACAGATAAATTCTACACTTCATCTGCCGAGGTTATAGAAACAGATAAATTCTAAACTTCATCTGCCGAGGTTATTGAAACAGATAAATTCTAAACTTCATCTGCCGAGGTTATTGAAACAGATAAATTCTAAACTTTATCTGCCGAGGTTATTGAAACAGATAAATTCTACACTTCATCTGCCGAGGTTACAGAAACAGATAAATTCTACACTTCATCTGCCGAGGTTACAGAAACAGATAAATTCTACACTTCATCTGCCGAGGTTACAGAAACAGATAAATTCTACACTTCATCTGCCGAGGTTACAGAAACAGATAAATTCTACACTTCATCTGCCGAGGTTACAGAAACAGATAAATTCTACACTTCATCTGCCGAGGTTACAGAAACAGATAAATTCTACACTTCATCTGCCGAGGTTACAGAAACAGATAAATTCTACACTTCATCTGCCGAGGTTATAGAAACAGATGAATTCTACACTTCATCTGCCGAGGTTACAGAAACAGATAAATTCTACACTTCATCTGCCGAGGTTACAGAAACAGATAAATTCTACACTTCATCTGCCGAGGTTACAGAAACAGATAAATTCTACACTTCATCTGCCGAGGTTACAGAAACAGATAAATTCTACACTTCATCTGCCGAGGTTACAGAAACAGATAAATTCTACACTTCATCTGCCGAGGTTACAGAAACAGATAAATTCTACACTTCATCTGCCGAGGTTACTGAAACAGATAAATTCTACACTTCATCTGCCGAGGTTATTGAAACAGATAAATTCTACACTTCATCTGCCGAGGTTATTGAAACAGATAAATTCTACACTTCATCTGCCGAGGTTACAGAAACAGATAAATTCTACACTTCATCTGCCGAGGTTATTGAAACAGATAAATTCTACACTTCATCTGCCGAGGTAACAGAAACAGATAAATTCTACACTTCATCTGCCGAGGTTACAGAAACAGATAAATTCTACACTTCATCTGCCGAGGTTACAGAAACAGATAAATTCTACACTTCATCTGCCGAGGTTACAGAAACAGATAAATTCTACACTTCATCTGCCGAGGTTACAGAAACAGATAAATTCTACACTTCATCTGCCGAGGTCATTGAAACAGATAAATTCTACACTTCATCTGCCGAGGTTACAGAAACAGATAAATTCTAAACTTCATCTGCCGAGGTCACTGAAAACAGATAAATTATACACTTCATCTGCCGAGGTTACAGAAACAGATAAATTCTACACTTCATCTGCCGAGATTACAGAAACAGATAAATTCTACACTTTATCTGCCGAGGTTATAGAAACAGATGAATTCTAAACTTCATCTGCCGAGGTCATTGAAACAGATAAATTCTACACTTCATCTGCCGAGGTTACAGAAACAGATAAATTCTACACTTCATCTGCCGAGGTTACAGAAACAGATAAATTCTACACTTCATCTGCCGAGGTTACAGAAACAGATAAATTCTACACTTCATCTGCCGAGGTTACAGAAACAGATAAATTCTACACTTCATCTGCCGAGGTTACAGAAACAGATAAATTCTACACTTCATCTGCCGAGGTTATAGAAACAGATAAATTCTACACTTCATCTGCCGAGGTTACAGAAACAGATAAATTCTACACTTCATCTGCCGAGGTTACAGAAACAGATAAATTCTACACTTCATCTGCCGAGGTTATTGAAACAGATAAATTCTACACTTCATCTGCCGAGGTTACAGAAACAGATAAATTCTACACTTCATCTGCCGAGGTTACAGAAACAGATAAATTCTACACTTCATCTGCCGAGGTTACAGAAACAGATAAATTCTACACTTCATCTGCCGAGGTTACAGAAACAGATAAATTCTACACTTCATCTGCCGAGGTTACAGAAACAGATAAATTCTACACTTCATCTGCCGAGGTTACAGAAACAGATAAATTCTACACTTCATCTGCCGAGGTTACAGAAACAGATAAATTCTACACTTCATCTGCCGAGGTTACAGAAACAGATGAATTCTAAACTTCATCTGCCGAGGTCATTGAAACAGATAAATTCTACACTTCATCTGCCGAGGTTACAGAAACAGATAAATTCTAAACTTCATCTGCCGAGGTCACTGAAAACAGATAAATTATACACTTCATCTGCCGAGGTTACAGAAACAGATAAATTCTACACTTCCTCTGCCGAGGTTACAGAAACAGATAAATTCTACACTTCATCTGCCGAGGTTACAGAAACAGATAAATTCTACACTTCATCTGCCGAGGTTATTGAAACAGATAAATTCTACACTTCATCTGCCGAGGTTACAGAAACAGATAAATTCTACACTTCATCTGCCGAGGTTACAGAAACAGATAAATTCTACACTTCATCTGCCGAGGTTACAGAAACAGATAAATTCTACACTTCATCTGCCGAGGTTACAGAAACAGATAAATTCTACACTTCATCTGCCGAGGTTACAGAAACAGATAAATTCTACACTTCATCTGCCGAGGTTATAGAAACAGATAAATTCTAAACTTCATCTGCCGAGGTTACAGAAACAGATAAATTCTACACTTCATCTGCCGAGGTTACAGAAACAGATAAATTCTACACTTCATCTGCCGAGGTTACAGAAACAGATAAATTCTACACTTCATCTGCCGAGGTTACAGAAACAGATAAATTCTACACTTCATCTGCCGAGGTTACAGAAACAGATAAATTCTACACTTCATCTGCCGAGGTTACAGAAACAGATAAATTCTACACTTCATCTGCCGAGGTTACAGAAACAGATAAATTCTACACTTCATCTGCCGAGGTTACAGAAACAGATAAATTCTGCACTTCATCTGCCGAGATTACAGAAACAGATAAATTCTACACTTTATCTGCCGAGGTTATAGAAACAGATGAATTCTAAACTTCATCTGCCGAGGTTATTGAAACAGATAAATTCTACACTTCATCTGCCGAGGTTACAGAAACAGATAAATTCTACACTTCATCTGCCGAGGTTACAGAAACAGATAAATTCTACACTTCATCTGCCGAGGTTACAGAAACAGATAAATTCTACACTTCATCTGCCGAGGTTACAGAAACAGATAAATTCTACACTTCATCTGCCGAGGTTACAGAAACAGATAAATTCTACACTTCATCTGCCGAGGTTATTGAAACAGATAAATTCTACACTTCATCTGCCGAGGTTACAGAAACAGATAAATTCTACACTTCATCTGCCGAGGTTACAGAAACAGATAAATTCTACACTTCATCTGCCGAGGTTACAGAAACAGATAAATTCTACACTTCATCTGCCGAGGTTACAGAAACAGATAAATTCTACACTTCATCTGCCGAGGTTACAGAAACAGATAAATTCTACACTTCATCTGCCGAGGTTATTGAAACAGATAAATTCTACACTTCATCTGCCGAGGTTACAGAAACAGATAAATTCTACACTTCATCTGCCGAGGTTATAGAAACAGATAAATTCTACACTTCATCTGCCGAGGTTACAGAAACAGATAAATTCTACACTTCATCTGCCGAGGTTACAGAAACAGATAAATTCTACACTTCATCTGCCGAGGTTACAGAAACAGATGGATTCTAAACTTCATCTGCCGAGGTTATAGAAACAGATAAATTCTACACTTCATCTGCCGAGGTTACAGAAACAGATAAATTCTACACTTCATCTGCCGAGGTTATTGAAACAGATAAATTCTACACTTCATCTGCCGAGGTTACAGAAACAGATAAATTCTACACTTCATCTGCCGAGGTTACAGAAACAGATGAATTCTACACTTCATCTGCCGAGGTTATTGAAACAGATAAATTCTACACTTCATCTGCCGAGGTTACAGAAACAGATAAATTCTACACTTCATCTGCCGAGGTTACAGAAACAGATAAATTCTACACTTCATCTGCCGAGGTTATAGAAACAGATGAATTCTACACTTCATCTGCCGAGGTTACAGAAACAGATAAATTCTACACTTCATCTGCCGAGGTTACAGAAACAGATAAATTCTACACTTCATCTGCCGAGGTTACAGAAACAGATAAATTCTACACTTCATCTGCCGAGGTTACAGAAACAGATAAATTCTACACTTCATCTGCCGAGGTTACTGAAACAGATAAATTCTACACTTCATCTGCCGAGGTTACAGAAACAGATAAATTCTACACTTCATCTGCCGAAGTTATTGAAACAGATAAATTCTACACTTCATCTGCCGAGGTTATAGAAACAGATGAATTCTAAACTTCATCTGCCGAGGTTACAGAAACAGATAAATTCTACACTTCATCTGCCGAGGTTACAGAAAAAGATAAATTCTACACTTCATCTGCCGAGGTTACAGAAACAGATAAATTCTACACTTCATCTGCCGAGGTTACAGAAACAGATAAATTCTACACTTCATCTGCCGAGGTTACAGAAACAGATAAATTCTACACTTCATCTGCCGAGGTTACAGAAACAGATAAATTCTACACTTCATCTGCCGAGGTTACAGAAACAGATAAATTCTACACTTCATCTGCCGAGGTTACAGAAACAGATAAATTCTACACTTCATCTGCCGAGGTTACAGAAACAGATAAATTCTACACTTCATCTGCCGAGGTTACAGAAACAGATAAATTCTACACTTCATCTGCCGAGGTTACAGAAACAGATAAATTCTACACTTCATCTGCCGAGGTTACAGAAACAGATAAATTCTACACTTCATCTGCCGAGGTTACAGAAACAGATAAATTCTACACTTCATCTGCCGAGGTTATCTGAAACAGATAAATTCTACACTTCATCTGCCGAGGTTATGAAACAGATAAATTCTACACTTCATCTGCCGAGGTTATTGAAACAGATAAATTCTACACTTCATCTGCCGAGGTTACAGAAACAGATAAATTCTACACTTCATCTGCCGAGGTTACAGAAACAGATAAATTCTACACTTCATCTGCCGAGGTTACAGAAACAGATAAATTCTACACTTCATCTGCCGAGGTTACAGAAACAGATAAATTCTACACTTCATCTGCCGAGGTTATTGAAACAGATAAATTCTACACTTCATCTGCCGAGGTTATTGAAACAGATAAATTCTACACTTCATCTGCCGAGGTTACAGAAACAGATAAATTCTACACTTCATCTGCCGAGGTTACAGAAACAGATAAATTCTACACTTCATCTGCCGAGGTTACAGAAACAGATAAATTCTACACTTCATCTGCCGAGGTTACAGAAACAGATAAATTCTACACTTCATCTGCCGAGGTTACAGAAACAGATAAATTCTACACTTCATCTGCCGAGGTTACAGAAACAGATAAATTCTACACTTCATCTGCCGAGGTTACAGAAACAGATAAATTCTACACTTCATCTGCCGAGGTTACAGAAACAGATAAATTCTACACTTCATCTGCCGAGGTTACAGAAACAGATAAATTCTACACTTCATCTGCCGAGGTTACAGAAACAGATAAATTCTACACTTCATCTGCCGAGGTTATAGAAACAGATAAATTCTACACTTCATCTGCCGAGGTTACAGAAACAGATAAATTCTACACTTCATCTGCCGAGGTTACAGAAACAGATAAATTCTACACTTCATCTGCCGAGGTTATTGAAACAGATAAATTCTACACTTCATCTGCCGAGGTTACAGAAACAGATAAATTCTACACTTCATCTGCCGAGGTTACAGAAACAGATAAATTCTACACTTCATCTGCCGAGGTTACAGAAACAGATAAATTCTACACTTCATCTGCCGAGGTTACAGAAACAGATAAATTCTACACTTCATCTGCCGAGGTTACAGAAACAGATAAATTCTACACTTCATCTGCCGAGGTTACAGAAACAGATAAATTCTACACTTCATCTGCCGAGGTTACAGAAACAGATAAATTCTACACTTCATCTGCCGAGGTTACAGAAACAGATAAATTCTACACTTCATCTGCCGAGGTTACAGAAACAGATAAATTCTACACTTCATCTGCCGAGGTTACAGAAACAGATAAATTCTACACTTCATCTGCCGAGGTTACAGAAACAGATAAATTCTACACTTCATCTGCCGAGGTTACAGAAACAGATAAATTCTACACTTCATCTGCCGAGGTTACAGAAACAGATAAATTCTACACTTCATCTGCCGAGGTTACAGAAACAGATAAATTCTACACTTCATCTGCCGAGGTTATTGAAACAGATAAATTCTACACTTCATCTGCCGAGGTTACAGAAACAGATAAATTCTACACTTCATCTGCCGAGGTTATTGAAACAGATAAATTCTACACTTCATCTGCCGAGGTTACAGAAACAGATAAATTCTACACTTCATCTGCCGAGGTTACAGAAACAGATAAATTCTACACTTCATCTGCCGAGGTTACAGAAACAGATAAATTCTACACTTCATCTGCCGAGGTTACAGAAACAGATAAATTCTACACTTCATCTGCCGAGGTTACAGAAACAGATAAATTCTACACTTCATCTGCCGAGGTTACAGAAACAGATAAATTCTACACTTCATCTGCCGAGGTTACAGAAACAGATAAATTCTACACTTCATCTGCCGAGGTTACAGAAACAGATAAATTCTACACTTCATCTGCCGAGGTTACAGAAACAGATAAATTCTACACTTCATCTGCCGAGGTTACAGAAACAGATAAATTCTACACTTCATCTGCCGAGGTTACAGAAACAGATAAATTCTACACTTCATCTGCCGAGGTTACAGAAACAGATAAATTCTACACTTCATCTGCCGAGGTTACAGAAACAGATAAATTCTACACTTCATCTGCCGAGGTTACAGAAACAGATAAATTCTACACTTCATCTGCCGAGGTTACAGAAACAGATAAATTCTACACTTCATCTGCCGAGGTTATGAAACAGATAAATTCTACACTTCATCTGCCGAGGTTACAGAAACAGATAAATTCTACACTTCATCTGCCGAGGTTATTGAAACAGATAAATTCTACACTTCATCTGCCGAGGTTACAGAAACAGATAAATTCTACACTTCATCTGCCGAGGTTATTGAAACAGATAAATTCTACACTTCATCTGCCGAGGTTACAGAAACAGATAAATTCTACACTTCATCTGCCGAGGTTACAGAAACAGATAAATTCTACACTTCATCTGCCGAGGTTACAGAAACAGATAAATTCTACACTTCATCTGCCGAGGTTACAGAAACAGATAAATTCTACACTTCATCTGCCGAGGTTACAGAAACAGATAAATTCTACACTTCATCTGCCGAGGTTACAGAAACAGATAAATTCTACACTTCATCTGCCGAGGTTACAGAAACAGATAAATTCTACACTTCATCTGCCGAGGTTACAGAAACAGATAAATTCTACACTTCATCTGCCGAGGTTACAGAAACAGATAAATTCTACACTTCATCTGCCGAGGTTACAGAAACAGATAAATTCTACACTTCATCTGCCGAGGTTACAGAAACAGATAAATTCTACACTTCATCTGCCGAGGTTACAGAAACAGATAAATTCTACACTTCATCTGCCGAGGTTACAGAAACAGATAAATTCTACACTTCATCTGCCGAGGTTACAGAAACAGATAAATTCTACACTTCATCTGCCGAGGTTACAGAAACAGATAAATTCTACACTTCATCTGCCGAGGTTACAGAAACAGATAAATTCTACACTTCATCTGCCGAGGTTACAGAAACAGATAAATTCTACACTTCATCTGCCGAGGTTACAGAAACAGATAAATTCTACACTTCATCTGCCGAGGTTACAGAAACAGATAAATTCTACACTTCATCTGCCGAGGTTACAGAAACAGATAAATTCTACACTTCATCTGCCGAGGTTACAGAAACAGATAAATTCTACACTTCATCTGCCGAGGTTACAGAAACAGATAAATTCTACACTTCATCTGCCGAGGTTACAGAAACAGATAAATTCTACACTTCATCTGCCGAGGTTACAGAAACAGATAAATTCTACACTTCATCTGCCGAGGTTACAGAAACAGATAAATTCTACACTTCATCTGCCGAGGTTACAGAAACAGATAAATTCTACACTTCATCTGCCGAGGTTACAGAAACAGATAAATTCTACACTTCATCTGCCGAGGTTATTGAAACAGATAAATTCTACACTTCATCTGCCGAGGTTACAGAAACAGATAAATTCTACACTTCATCTGCCGAGGTTACAGAAACAGATAAATTCTACACTTCATCTGCCGAGGTTACAGAAACAGATAAATTCTACACTTCATCTGCCGAGGTTACAGAAACAGATAAATTCTACACTTCATCTGCCGAGGTTACAGAAACAGATAAATTCTACACTTCATCTGCCGAGGTTACAGAAACAGATAAATTCTACACTTCATCTGCCGAGGTTACAGAAACAGATAAATTCTACACTTCATCTGCCGAGGTTACAGAAACAGATAAATTCTACACTTCATCTGCCGAGGTTACAGAAACAGATAAATTCTACACTTCATCTGCCGAGGTTACGAAACAGATAAATTCTACACTTCATCTGCCGAGGTTACAGAAACAGATAAATTCTACACTTCATCTGCCGAGGTTACAGAAACAGATAAATTCTACACTTCATCTGCCGAGGTTACAGAAACAGATAAATTCTACACTTCATCTGCCGAGGTTACAGAAACAGATAAATTCTACACTTCATCTGCCGAGGTTACAGAAACAGATAAATTCTACACTTCATCTGCCGAGGTCACTGAAAACAGATAAAATATACACTTCATCTGCCGAGGTTACAGAAACAGATAAATTCTACACTTCATCTTCTGAGGTTACTGAAACAGATAAATTCTACACTTCATCTGCCGAGGTTACAGAAACAGATAAATTCTACACTTCATCTGCCGAGGTTACAGAAACAGATAAATTCTACACTTCATCTGCCGAGGTTACAGAAACAGATAAATTCTACACTTCATCTGCCGAGGTTACAGAAACAGATAAATTCTACACTTCATCTGCCGAGGTTATTGAAACAGATAAATTCTACACTTCATCTGCCGAGGTTACAGAAACAGATAAATTCTACACTTCATCTGCCGAGGTTACAGAAACAGATAAATTCTACACTTCATCTGCCGAGGTTACAGAAACAGATAAATTCTACACTTCATCTGCCGAGGTTACAGAAACAGATAAATTCTACACTTCATCTGCCGAGGTTACAGAAACAGATAAATTCTACACTTCATCTGCCGAGGTTACAGAAACAGATAAATTCTACACTTCATCTGCCGAGGTTACAGAAACAGATAAATTCTACACTTCATCTGCCGAGGTTACAGAAACAGATAAATTCTACACTTCATCTGCCGAGGTTATTGAAACAGATAAATTCTACACTTCATCTGCCGAGGTTACAGAAACAGATAAATTCTACACTTCATCTGCCGAGGTTACAGAAACAGATAAATTCTACACTTCATCTGCCGAGGTTACAGAAACAGATAAATTCTACACTTCATCTGCCGAGGTTACAGAAACAGATAAATTCTACACTTCATCTGCCGAGGTTACAGAAACAGATAAATTCTACACTTCATCTGCCGAGGTTACAGAAACAGATAAATTCTACTTCATCTGCCGAGGTTACATAAATTCTACACTTATCTGCCGAGGTTATAGAAACAGATAAATTCTACACTTCATCTGCCGAGGTTACAGAAACAGATAAATTCTACACTTCATCTGCCGAGGTTACAGAAACAGATAAATTCTACACTTCATCTGCCGAGGTTACAGAAACAGATAAATTCTACACTTCATCTGCCGAGGTTACAGAAACAGATAAATTCTACACTTCATCTGCCGAGGTTACAGAAACAGATAAATTCTACACTTCATCTGCCGAGGTTACAGAAACAGATAAATTCTACACTTCATCTGCCGAGGTTACAGAAACAGATAAATTCTACACTTCATCTGCCGAGGTTACAGAAACAGATAAATTCTACACTTCATATGCCGAGGTTATTGAAACAGATAAATTCTACACTTCATCTGCCGAGGTTACAGAAACAGATAAATTCTACACTTCATCTGCCGAGGTTACAGAAACAGATAAATTCTACACTTCATCTGCCGAGGTTACAGAAACAGATAAATTCTACACTTCATCTGCCGAGGTTACAGAAACAGATAAATTCTACACTTCATCTGCCGAGGTTACAGAAACAGATAAATTCTACACTTCATCTGCCGAGGTTACAGAAACAGATAAATTCTACACTTCATCTGCCGAGGTTACAGAAACAGATAAATTCTACACTTCATCTGCCGAGGTTACAGAAACAGATAAATTCTACACTTCATCTGCCGAGGTTACAGAAACAGATAAATTCTACACTTCATCTGCCGAGGTTACAGAAACAGATAAATTCTACACTTCATCTGCCGAGGTTACAGAAACAGATAAATTCTACACTTCATCTGCCGAGGTTACAGAAACAGATAAATTCTACACTTCATATGCCGAGGTTATAGAAACAGATGAATTCTACACTTCATATGCCGAGGTTATAGAAACAGATGAATTCTACACTTTATCTGCCCCGATGAACCCTCAGGGGGTAACTTTTTTTTTTTTCTATCGTTCAAAGTCCTTTTTTTTAATTTTGTGTTTGTACTTAGAAACTAATGTTCGTAAAAAAACAAGCAATTAAGCCTGTTCCATTCTGGACACAGGACGTGTTAGCGCATTTTTATGTTATGTATCAGTACGTATGCTATCTTTCAGTAAATATTTGGAAATTTTGGAAATGTTTATAAATTCAATTGTGTAATGCATATATATCTGTAAAAAATTAATTATAAAGACGTTTCTTTATATTTAAAAAAAAATTATTTTCTCTTAAATCTAACTGCAAGTGGTTTGTGGTTACTGAAATAGGACTCATAATTGAAAACATTCGAAATTATAGGCATTTAATCGTCCGAAAACTCCGTTAATTGTTGCATAGCTCTGATACTTTCAATTAAACTCAGAACACAAGCTTACTATTTTATTTGATGAGTTTCTTAATAAATCTTGGTGAAACTACGTGCTGCAGTATTTCGCACCAAATGAACGGGTTATTGAACGTATAAGGTGTATATATAATATATAAGCCCATTAGGAGCCCTGAAGCCCGGCCCTCAGAGGTCCTATCGCGAAATGAACTTTTGATGTACACATGGCAGGCCAAGACCTACAAAATGATATATACATCATGGGTCTAGGACTTATAGTTGCTGAGATATAGCGCTCCATTATTAATATAGCTTATATAGTAAAAAACGGTACTAAGGCCCCTTTTACGGCCCTGAGAGGTCAGATCGCGAAATGAAAAAAAGTCATTTCTTGGCAGGCCAAGACCTACAAAATGATATATACATCATGGGTCTAGGACTTATGGTTGTTTAGATCTAGGGTGATGACGGACAGACAAAACGGGGACAATAGAGCATTTTTTTTAGAAAATGCTCTAAAAATCAAGAAATAATCAAACATTGGACCAATTTGTATACTTTTACTCATAGATTTGATCATTTTTAAAAAAGTTTTTCTTTATCTTTATGAAGGTAAACTGGTCTTATTGAATCCGTTTTTTTAAATAATCCTTCAGTTTCAGTTAGGTTAAAGAACTAGTCTATTATGATCAGCCATTAGTGTTATTGCAGTAAACTCCATAACTCTTACATAAAATAATTTAATATTTGATGACTAATACTGATTATCAGCCATCGTCTTTAGATTTAAATAATAAAATAAATGTAATAAGTAGAGACGTAGCTAGCTGTGATGTCACCTCAGTGAGTTCCATTTTTTTTGACACCATCATCACAATCTGAAATGTGCAAAAACTTTTAAACAGCATTGTTTCTGCGCCCTTTACTAGTTCGGCTCCTTTTTGAGGCTGCACAACCTGAATTACCCTATCTACCCTACTGAGAATATCTTCTATGTAAATAATAGCGGTGTGGGTTCTGCGTTAAATCGAAAGTAAAGAATTAATACAACAGTATTCTAGTTTAAAATCGTCAAACGTAAACAATAGTAATAAAAATCATGAAAAAATCGGATCTGCCCGAAACCACCAAAAATAACCTATCCTACTGATCAAACATTAGGTAATATAACTCTATGCAAAAGTTTTGCTGGGTAACGCTAGTGAGTAATAATAACATGTCCTAAAGTTAATCGTCAAAAGAATCTCTAGCTGAAAATAAAGAAATTTGTATTGTATGAAATTTAATTACCTGCGATATTGGTAAGTAGAAAGACAAAAACCTTTAACCGATACATGACTTTAAGACACTCCTAGTTACTTTGGTTAACTTACTTTTAAAGTGAAGGGTGATTACATAAAATAAAAAAAGACGACAACTAACAAGGAAAGTCATTGGAGTTGTAACCCTTGGTTATTATAATGAATAGTGTGTTTGTTTTGTGCATGATTACAGTACATCTGAGATAAATATCTTATGGGGCAGACTTGTCTATAAAGATGTCAATAATTCATAAGCCAATAACCGATCAATATCTACTCATAAGGTAAGTAAGACTAGTCACTCGAACAGCTTCTCCAGGTCTTCATTTTGTGATCACATTTCCACTCAGTGAATATCAAGTGATTGTTAAACCCATGGTTAAACCCATGGTTAAACCTAAACATTGAGTATTTAATTTAAAAAAAAACATTCATTGTTAACATGCGGGGCATCGAATGCGATGTCTGATGGTTCTTACGTTGTTATAGATTGACCCGACGATGGTCGTGTTATCTCTCAGGGTTATCGTTGCTCAGGTTAGGCCGGGTCCTTTCTGCTCTTCTTGAGATCTGTCGCCCAACATGTAGAGTTTTTTTAATGCTCTACTGGAACATTTAACAAAAAGTGAAAGAGGCGGGGAGGAGGGATAAAATGAGTGAGGGGGAGATAGGGTGAGGGGAGTCTCAAGGGAATAAAGGGTGCCCTGCCTAACATTCTCTGGCTTTGACATTTTTCGTATATTTTTAATAGTTCAAAGGTTAATTATTAAAGAAATTGACGAATCTAAAGCTTAACATATAAAGTAAACTAACTCTGGATAGCTCACTTTACAAAGTAAACTAACTCTGGATAGCTCACTTTACAAAGTAAACTAACTCTGGATAGCTCACTTTACAAAGTAAACTAACTCTGGATAGCTCACTTTACAAAGTAAACTAACTCTGGATAGCTCACTTTACAAAGTAAACTAAATCTGGATAGCTCACTTTACAAAGTAAACTAAATCTGGATAGCTCACTTTACAAAGTAAACTAAATCTGGATAGCTCACTTTACAAAGTAAACTAACTCTGGTTAGCTCA
Source organism: Bulinus truncatus (assembly GCA_021962125.1). Lineage (NCBI taxonomy): Eukaryota > Metazoa > Mollusca > Gastropoda > Planorbidae > Bulinus > Bulinus truncatus. The sequence continues at coordinate 1,875,364 of JAGDYQ010000128.1, read as the reverse complement.
CTTAAAACTCATTTCTCAACAAAAACATGCCTTTTAGCGAACTTAATTAAATTTCCTCGAGCAATTACAATCCTTTGATATAAATTCAACAAAAATCTTAATTAAAAAAGAGATGCAGTGATATTATAACAAACACTTCCCTTATTTACCCAATGTTAAGGTCATGTTTACCTTTGTCATATTCTATTGCCTGGTAAGTACTGTCTCACATACATCTCGTTACACACACAACGATGTTTTTTTATCTGGTAGTAGGTGACCAGTCTACCTAACGATGACCACAGTGTGACGTAGCTGTTGAAGTAGCGTAGCGAGCTTAACTCGCGCCCGGGGCAAAATATCTTATTAGCGCCGCCCCCCCCCCAAATCGAAAATCATATAATATTATATGTAAAATATACCATTTGGCGCCCCTTTGCATGATGCCCCCCTTGCCCACCCCTCGCTACGCCACTGAGCTGTTGGTCACTTTTATGCGCCGTCATGTATTTCAGCGGTTTTCAACCTTTCTGTGTGCTAGTAATCAACTTTGAGGCTACTATCAACATAGACATGATCAATTGGCAGAGAACTCCGATCACAGAGCCTCCGATCGTAATGGACATTAATGACAATACTTTGTTAACCATGATCCGGGAAGAAGATATACCATCACTGGATTTCACCCGCAATCCTCGTCACACCCAGTCAGTAGAGAGACATATCAAGTTAGTTACAGAAGCTTCCAAAAAGGTGTGTGGTCCACAAAAAACACGACGGATTCATTATAGCACATTTTCGAGATCGAAAATTTCAATCTGGACACCAAAGCCCAACATCATTTGTAGCTATTAAAGCAAGTTAGACAGTTTGCATTTGTTTTCCCTTCAAAAATATGATTCTTTTTACTTGTAACGTTTGTATAGACTGTTAAAAAGGTAAACAACAACATGAATATGTTGTTTTTATAAACTTGGTTTTTTAAAGATTATTGTTTTTTATCGAAATATGCCTATACTTTAGGTCACTTGTGGAACCTCAAGATATGCTTTAAATTGTCTAATTTTTTGCCACATTACTAACTGCATGAGTTAGCAAGTTTTTATAGCTATCCAAACAAGATATTCTGAAATTATTTTTTTACACTCCACCCTATTGAATAACTGTATTCAATGTTATGCAGCTCATGCTTCAAACCGGCATCTCCTACTGAACCTAATGTACAGTCTGAGTCTGTAGGCAAATCAAACACAGCAGCTTCATCATGACCCATAACAGAATTTGCAGATACCTTTTACTTTGTAACACTTGTTTTGGTTGTTTCACTTTTTTCAGCACAGTCCGGCAACATTATTTCTGGTATTGCGGGATTGTTGGTGTACATTGTGGCCGAAGAAGTAAATTAAATGTCATTATCACTAGTATTACTAGTTTTACAAGTAATGCAATCAGTGTCTCTGCTCATAAATTGTAGCAACGAACCCCGAATTTTTTTCAATGCTTTTTCTTTCTTCGCCTTTTTCTTCCGCTGCTCAAATCCACTCTCGTGTTTCCTCTTGTATCCATCTGACATGGTTATTTAAAAGTACTTTCGTTACTTTTAAAAATTTTGTGAGAAAAAAGAAAGAATGGTCTTTCGTTCGACGGTCCACCTAATAAGATAAACTATAACACGTTTCAAACTGAATATGAATGATATATTTTAACTGATTGGTAATTGCTACCCATTTCTATTTCTAAAATAGTCAAACTTTTGATTTAAATCAGTCATTTTCTATTTTTTTTTTCAAATATTTTCCAACATCACCTCTTTTCAGTGTTCTTTTAATATATTAATTAATTTCGGGAATTTCCCATGATCGTTTCGCAGTGTGATAAAACAAAGGGGTGTGTTGTTGTGGTTTAAAAGTAGGTCTTGGTACAAAAAAAGGAGTATGACTGAACGTCCGATCGTAGTCTATCTAGTAGAATACACCCACTGTTATGTAGCAGAGTGGCGCAGCGGAAGCGTGCTGGGCCCATAACCCAGAGGTCCGTGGATCGAAACCACGCTCTGCTAATATAATGTTTTTTTTATATCAATATTAAATAATATTTAAAAAGTATCATGGTGCAATCTTATTAATTTTATGTGACTTACTGTAAGTTGTATTTTATAATTTGCAAATTAAAGGGTTACAACTATCGAGTAACACTATTATCGTACAAAATGTATCAAATAAATATATCATACAAATTTAAAAAAATAGAGTAAGAAATAAAAAAAGGAACAAAAATAAATATAATGACGAGGCTAGCTAGTATATTGGCAATTATATTGAGTTGACTAGTTGGATGATCACAGGTTTGGGCTGTCATGTTAAACGTATATTTGTTCTGTCGAGCTATGCTGAGGTCAACCCTCGGTTATTGGGAATCCCCCCCCCCCCCCAAGCACGCATGGCTCATAAGCACAAAGGCCTAAAGGCCCAAACGAGAAACAAAGCCCGTGAAGAAACGAGACAAAAACTCGCCCTGTAAGCATACTTGACAAAACACCTATCAATAACATATGCGAAACAAAAGACTCGAAAAAGTTTTGAAAAGAATAATTAGAAGTTAAGAAATTATGAAGACTGATATTTAGGCCCAGTGTGTTGCTTGAAAGTTGAATACATTGATAGATAGATAGATAGATAGATTAGATAGATTAGATAGATAGATAGATAGATAGATAGATAGATAGATGATAGAAAGATTAGATAGATAGATAGATAAGATAGATAGATAGATAAATAGATAGATAGATAGATAGATAGATAGATAGATAGATAGATAGATAGATAGATAGATAGATAGATAGATAGATAGATAGATAGATAGATAGATAGATGATAGATTAGATAGGTAGGTAGGCAGGCAGGCAGGCAGGTAGGCAGGTAGGTAGGTAGGTAGAACTTTTGGGCTCTGTCTTTGGACTGTCTCAATATTTACTCAATACAAATTAAACACGGTTAATCGTTACTATGCATTTGAAAACTATGCCCACTAGGGCATAGGCCTATGTTTAGGTATTTGAAGGCATATGTTTAGGTATTTGAAGACGTATGTTTAGGTATTTGAAGGCGTAGGCCTATGTTTAGGTATTTGAAGGCGTATGTTTAGGTATTTGAAGGCGTATGTTTAGGTGTTAACCTTTTCCTCCGCAAAGTATGGTCGCAACCGAAACACTTCCCAGGGCTCATGTATGAGTATTATACGTTATTAACTGGGCCCCTTTTGGCGGAGATTAAAGGGGGCCCTAAATAAGCTGTCAACAGCCCTTAGTATATGTTTCCCCCCCCCCGCTCCATCCCCAAAGAAATGTATTTTTATGGCTTGTACACCCTGCGCAGTGCGCATACTTAAATGGTTTGGAAAACAGAAATCAGTACAGACAATTTTATTATTATTATTGATTTATTTAAAAAAAACATTTACATTTGGATGTATGATATAAAAACATATACATTTGGATGTATGATATAAAAACATTTACATTTGGATGTATAATATAAAAACATTTACATTTGGATGTATGATAGGAACGAAAGTAAAAATAGATGTAGCATATTGAAAAAACAGAAAAAAAAGCATTGTAACAGAAACTAAGAAACAAGTGATAGATAAACATTGTGTACCACGTGACCGATCAGGTCAACAATGTCTACATTATTAGCATGGGTAATATGAGTAATATATATATAAGTTGACATTTCAGGAAGATTTTATTGTTGTGATGTCATCGAGGTTAGAAAGGTCAGTCGGTTGTGAGATCTTGCTATTCGGCAATCCCCGTTGGCCTGTAGCAGGTTCCGCTCACGCAGATACCTCCCTTGTATTTGGCGGCGCATTCAGCATCGGATTTGATAGGATTGAAAAGTAAGGGGTGGGGGTAAGGGTGGGTGGGGGGCGCTTTAGCAATCATTGTCACCTATTTTTTGACCTAACCCTAAAAAAAAAAGAGTTTAGTATGAAACACACAAGAAAAAAAAATATTTTTTTTCAAAACGTATAGTTTCCCGGGAGTACGACATCACTGCCCAGTTTTATGACAGTAACTTCACCCACCAAAACAAATTTTTATTATTATTAATCTTATAACTTGAATATTTGTTTTTAATTTCAAATCCGGAACGCCAGGTCACAAACAACTAAAACAACCAGAACATATCACAGTGACCTACTTACAGACTACGAGACCTTAAGGCAACATGAACGAAAACAACATTGAGGGGGGGGGGAGTGGGGACATTTCTAACAAACGTTTTTGGATTAGGGTTAGAGGTTAGGGTTAGAGGTTAGGGTTAGAGGTTAGGGTTAGAGGTTAGGGTTAGAGGTTAGGGTTAGAGGTTAGGGTTAGAGGTTAGGGTTAGAGGTTAGGGTTAGAGGTTAGGGTTAGAGGTTAGGGTTAGAGGTTAGGGTTAGAGGTTAGGGTTAGAGGTTAGGGTTAGAGGTTAGGGTTAGAGGTTAGGGTTAGAGGGGCGGACGCGGGTAGATTGGGGGAGGGGGGGCCTTCTACACTTCTAACGACACAAGTTTTTATGCCTGCTATTTGTATTGTATTTTGATCTATTAAAGTTGTTGACAGTTAAATAAATAAACAATATTTACAAAAATAAATACAATATAATAAAATAATTCTCCCAAATCTGATTTGGAGGAAGAGGGTTGTGGGGTGTGGGGTCACAATAGTGCAGCGTCATCAATAAAACACACGCATTAATTTAAATTTTGAATACGTTCAGTTTTAAACCAGGACGAGAGTAGGTCCGAAATTGAGTTACAGGATTTCGCTGACACACGCGCTCAAATAAAACACACAGAATGCGGAGGTTAATTAAAAGCTTATTTATTAAACAAGACGGTGGGGAAAATACAGAATATATTGTTATAAGAATTTAAATTAAAGTATTTAATTCATAATTTGTTTTTTACGTTTTTAAGAGAAATTGGATTAAACTAAAAAATAAAAATAAATCATTAGCAGAGCTTGGGTTCGCTTCCGCTGCGCCACTCTGCTGTTGTTCTAGATTATACAGAAATAAATAATAATTAAATTGGTTCGTAACTGAGATAAGAGTATTCTCAGGATGTATGTTATCGGAAGACAGTCTAGAATGTACCACCGCACTGGTCACCGGTAGAGCTGAAAAAAAAAAAAGAAATAGGTAATAAATATAAATTTATCCCGGTGTGAAGAAGTCATTATTTGTTATTCTGGGGAATGTCTCAACCCAGTTTTTCTGCAACGTTGAATCCACAGCGCCGGCAACTCTATGTATTTTAGAATAATAAAAAGCGTTTATTTACACCAATAAAAAAGTGGGTCACCGCCCATAAAAATGACTTCCCCACCCCCACCCCCACCCCCAGCGCCACCCCATTTTCCCCACCCTCCCCGATTTTGAACTCTACTAGATTTTATGTTAGCATCTTTAAAGAACGTTTAGGGTTTCTCAAAATTCCGTTATAACGGAACATTTTTTTTTAAAACGCTCTTCACTTGACTGCATGTTAAACTCTCATCTCGAGCGAGATGTTTAATGTTTTTGTATATGACTGAATTTCGTGAGATCTGCTAGAATAACAATTTATCGTTAATCGGTGCATCACGACTCACAGGACATAACATCCAAGCTTTGACGTAAATGTGAGTGGCAAACAAGCAGAATTCTGGCAAAATCTTTACCTCTGAAGGTGTGAGCTTGAACTGATTTCTAAACAAGTAGATCTTGAAGCAGTATATCACTTTCACCATCCTATCGAACCATATGGTAATTGCCTAACGCACGAAAGTGGTACGGTTGGTAACTTAAATTGACGCCAAACATCAACAATCAGGTTTTGATCATCCCTCTGTAAACTTCACGTGGTATTTAACTTGAGGCACTTGACAGACTGTCTTGCAGGAATGACACAACACTGTGTTTGTGTTCCACCAAAAAAGGATCATCTAGTCTCGAATCCTTTAGCGGACTATACAGCTGCTGATCTAGCTTGTGCGTCTGTTTCTATACTTGTATCCTGACGATAGCATAACACTAGCTTGTGCGTCTGTTTCTATACTTGTATCCTGACGATAGCATAACACTAGCTTGTGCGTCTGTTTCTATATTTGTATCCTGACGATAGCATAACACTAGCTTGTGAGTCTGTTTCTATAATTGTATCCTGACGATATCATATTAAGAAATGACCTATTTTTGTATAAATTAACAAGTTACCAAGTGGCGTATAAAAAAAGCATTACAGGCGCCCGAGGTGGATATTAAAAATGACGCCCTTACAAAAAGTACTAAAGTTTTGACTATGCCGCCCCTGTATATAAATGAATTAATCACTGACGTAGACGTATCACCTTCACAATTCGCCGCCTAGTTATTCCGTCGAAAATATATTTCTCTCGATTAACTAAAAGCTTAACCTCAAGGTGTAATTAATCTAAAAATTTAGTTCAAACTTAAAAATAAATAAACGACACTATTTATTTTTTACTTATAACTTAAGTTTAATACATACAAAATAAAAAAAAATATAATGCGTTTAAAAGAAATTAGAAAAAAGAAACAAGTTTAAAAAAAATATAATGAACTTTGTTATAATGTACATTAGAGGGAAACAAAAATTCCTTGGATCATACAAATGTTTTAAGAAAATTTTGGAGTTACAATAAAAATCGTAGACGCCAATACGCGTTGTTATAATATTTTATTTATCTTACAATGTGTCAATGGAGTTACTTTTGGTTTCAAGACCCTGTGACTGCCTGGACGTTTCTAGTGTCCGATCGATGTCCCTAAGTCTGTCCAGTGGTAAGGTAGTTAGAAAGACGGACAGTGAGTTTTAGGACAGTTTATTAAGAGAAAGCAGTGTTTTCTTTGAGATAGTTGTAAGAATAGAAGCTGGACATGCTGATATTAGGCAGTTGAGAAGTTCTGTAGAGACTTGTGTATTCAGCAAACATTTGTGGACTATTAATATTGTGAACTTCCGTTATTTAGAAAGCTGTCTGTATGTGATTATTCATGTTGTGGATTTATAGTGGTATTCGTAGATGTGAATATTTAACTTCTACATTAATAAATGGACCACGGCTACGAAAGTCTTTTGTGATTTATGAATGAACGTGAGAAGGTGTAATTATTGTACTAGTCCTTATTTACAACACAAGTACAAATGAAGAGAACTTAAAAATAGTAATCTCACAATACTCGAAAGGGTAATTTTAGTCTTCTGAAGAGACACGACAATGGTTTTTATGGGGTCGATAAATAGGTATTGTGCCCCGGGCGCGAGTTAAGTTCGCTACGCCACTGGGTAAAGATGGCGGCTGGACATTGTACTAGCCACACAATCCCATAGAAAATAGCCGAGACTATAGAAACGGGTAGAGGAACGGGTGGTCGTGTTTGTGGACCACTGGACTGTCCACCTGAGATCATAGCTAAAGTCACCGCTATACCTCCCGTGGTACCTCCAAGTACATTGCACTATCGGCTATGCTGTGGGTGAAAGAAAAAGACCATACAAACAGTCCGATGAGTTGTTTATACAATCTTAGAACCTTTAATTTCATCCTTACAGAGACTTCACAGACACATGTCAACCATACTTCATCCAACCACGATTTCTCTGTGTAGGCACTACAAGGTAATCTTTAGTTGTTTTTTTTAATATGGAAAATATATTTAATATGGAAAATATATTATTTCCACACAACTCTTTTATTCTACTTAACAGTGTTTGGAGTTGCCCTAGGAGTGAGAGAGTGGAGGAAGAAGACCATGGATCGGGAAAAGTGGAGAAGAGTAGTAAGCAGGCCAGGGCCCTAAATGGGCTATAGAGCCAAAGGAAGAAGAAGAAAATACATAGAGTTGAGTAAATACTGAATATATTGATGTCATAATTTAAGGTAAGAAAAATATCGCTCATACTTTTAATAACGAATAGGAAAAAATAAAGTAGCAGTAAACATGAAGCATATAAAGTAAACCGACTCTTGTTAGCTCACTTTATAAAGTAAACCCACTATTGTTAGCTCACTTTATTAAGTAAACCAACTCTTGTTAGCTCACTTTTTTAATTAAACCGACTCTTGTTAGCTCACTTTATTAAGTAAACCGACTCTTGTTAGCTCACTTTTTAAAGTAAACCCAATATTGTTAGCTCACTTTATAAAGTAAACCCCCTCTTGTTAGCTAACTTTATAAAGTAAACCCACTATTGTTAGCTCACTTTATAAAATAAACCCACTCTTTTTAGCTCTCTTTATAAAGTAAACCGACTCTTGTTAGCTCACTTTATAAAGTAAACAAACTCTTATTAGCTCACTTTATAAAGTAAACCGACTCTTGTTAGCTAACTTTATAAAGTAACCCGATTCTTCTTAGTTCACTTTATACTCATTTCTCAACCAAAGCAAGTCTTTTCGCAAACGTAATTGAGTTTACGTGAACAATCATAATCATTCAATGCAAAATCGGCATTTTGGTCACCCCAGAATCCGATGCAGTCTTCTATATTGTTACCGTTGCTTGGTTCACCTGAAAGGAAAAATGTAATTTGTGTCGTTATTATTCTTTTCTCAATATAGAATAATGTTATTTCAAAATGTTTTTATTTTTATATTTAGCACTAACTGTACCCTACAAAGACTTTGCATAGAGATATACAATTGTAAAGCCAGACCCGAACCTAGGGATTTGTGGGCCCGTGGGTCTCGGCCTTTTATTTTTTTGGGGCCCTGCATTTTGTCATTCGATACAATGACATGAGATTATTATGTACTTAATATCGAATCTAGTCGCGGGCAAGACGCCATTTTGAATCATTGTTTTCCACTTTCGATTTAACGCAGAATCCAAATCAATATCATATTATTAGACTAGTTGTACCCTGCAAAACCTTTGCATAGAGGTATATCCCCTTAGGCTTGATCGGTAGGCTAGGTTATTTTTTTTGGTTTCGGGCAGATCCGATTTTTTACGATTGTATTTTAAACGGGAATACTATTGTATCATTTCTTTACTTTCGATTTAACGCAGAGCCCAAATCGCTTTTATGTATATTATTATTCTTATTTTATACGTATTTACATTGTATGTATCTTTATGGCTGTATAGTAATATTTTATTGCTCTTGGTGAATAACGTATTTAAAAATGTATATCATATGTAGTTATATATGTATGAGTATGTTTATGTGGATATTTTGTGGTAATTCAAATTTAAGCGGTTTGTGTTATAATTTTTTTTTCATTTCAGTATTTTATAGGTATTTGTTTTCATTTAAGTGTGGATTGTATATTTTATATGGATGAATGTGTCACTGTTTGAACTATCCATGTTGACAATTATTTTATTTCTTAATTACATTGCCCGTAAAATTTATTCAATTACAAAATTTGGTTTTGTTTTTTCCAAACATTTGAAATAAAATTATACAAGAAGCCATGTGTTTTTGAGGATTTTATACATATATTTCGACACTGAAAGGACACATTATCCGCGGATAAAAGTTCTCACAATATTTTGTTCTAATGCTTTTGGCCTCCTAGGTAAAAGGCGTTTAGGGGCCCTAGGCAAAGTAAATCTGGGGCCCCTATGCAAAAGTAGTTAAGGGCCCTTAGACAAAGGTATGTAGTGGCCCTAAGCAATAAGTAATTTGGAAGTGCTGAGTAAAATACATGCGTTTGGGGGCTCATAGCAAAAATGGCTATGAGTACGAGGCAATGTATATTTGGGACCCTCATCGATGGTATTTTTGGGACCCTCATCAAATTAATTTTTAGGATTCTCAACAAAAGTATTTAAGACCCTCATCCAAGGTATTTTTGGGACCCTCAGAAAAAGATTTTTTGAGTGGGGGGGGAGCGTGGTGGGCACTATATATTGGTTGGGGGTGGGGGCGATTCTAATACTTAGGTTTACTGAAAATTTCCTATCTGTATTAAGTTTTCAAAATAGTCCCATCATTACGACTTTTGAAATCTTCATCAACATTATTGTCATTCTGAATTCGCGTAGAAACAGTCTGCTTAAATAAAGACCGGGTGGGTAGGGGTGTGTGTATTAGTCTATGTGGTTCATGCCTAATTTTAAAACATGTATCAACCTTGTCTGAAAATATCTTGTTTTAATGTGCTGTTAATGTCAAAAACAGTTCCATCATCGTGCCATCTGTAAACTCCCTCAACTTCCATGTCATCCAGACCAACATACACATACAACTTTTGCCGTTTTATAATTTGGTATTTCTCTAATGTTTTGGATGTAACGAGAGTAGATCCTTTGGCTGAAATAAAAAAGTAAAAAAAAACCAAGACATTTGATTCCCAACAGAGACATTTCATTCCCAACAGAGACATTTCATTCCCAACAGAGACATTTCATTCCCAACAGAGACATTTCATTCCCAACAGAGACATTTCATTCCAAACAGAGACATTTTATTCCCAACAGAGACATTTCATTCCCAACAGAGACTTTTCATTCCCAACAGAGACTTTTCATTTTCAACAGAGACATTTCATTCCAAACAGAGACATTTTATTCCCAACAGAGACATTTCATTCCCAACAGAGACATTTCATTCCCAACAGAGACATTTCATTCCCAACAGAGACATTTCATTCCAAACAGAGACATTTTATTCCCAACAGAGACATTTCATTCCCAACAGAGACTTTTCATTCCCAACAGAGACTTTTCATTTTCAACGCAATACTATATTTCATTTACAGGTATTAAAATTATATCAGAATATTTTATCCTTTTTACTAGCCTTTGTAAAATGTTTACATGGAGATGCCAAAATGGAAATGGAAAGATTTTTTTTTTTTAAATCTAGACAATTTTTTTGCAGTATTAATCAGAAATGGTATATAGATCATAATGCGCATTTGCTATACTACGGTATATAAATAGTCATTTGGAAGATTCATTATTTAATGGCTAATGACTTCGCCAGTAATCAACGATATTTCACAACTATAATAAAACATCCGGGATCAGAGATTGAACGTCTTGGTGAAATAGACAATAGATATACAAATATTTAAAGATATATTTTTTTAATGTATAATTTTCATGCACTTTATGTAGTTTATAATGGACATAGTGTTAGACACATAAAACACTCTTAGCACTTACTGTATAACACACACAGTGACACTGCTATTTTAGCATATAAGCGACATTTATACAAACTCGCATTTACTACTTGTACATTCTATTATATATATATATATATATATATATATATATATATATATACTAGTTGCAAGTACCCGGCTTTGCCCGGGTTTAAAATAAGGTTTCCTGTTTACCTTCTCCCTACCCCCTCTCTCCCTTCCTCTCTCTCCCTCCCTCCCCCTCTCTCCCTTTCCCTCCCTCCATCTCCCTCCCTCTCCCTCCCTCTATCCCATCTCTCTCCCATCTCCCTCTTTCCCCTCTCCCCCTCCTTCTCTCCCACCGTCCATCCTCCCTCCCTCCTCCTTCCCTCTCTCTCTCCCTCCCTGCCCCCCTCTTTCTCTTTATCTCTTCCTCCCATTTCTTCCATCCTCTCCCTCTCTCCTTCCCTCCCCTCTCTCCCTCCCTAACCCCTCTCTCCCTCCTTTCTCCCCTCCCTCCCCTTTCCACCTCTCTCTCCCCCTCTCCCCCTTCCTCCCTCCCTCATTCCCTCTCTCCCTCCCTGCCCCCTCACTCTTTATCTCTCTCCCTCCCTCTCTCCCCACCCTCTCTCTCTCCCACCCTCTCTCTCCCTTCCTTTCTCTCTCCCTCTCCCCCTGATCCCTCTCCCCCTCTCCCTCCCCCCCTGCTCCCTCTCCTATCTCCCTCTCTCCCCCTCCTTCCCCCCTGTCCATCCCCCTCCCCTCTCTCTCCCCTCCCTCCCTCCCTCCAACCCTCCTTTCCTCTCTCTCTCCTCCTGCCCCCCTCTCCCCTCTCTCTTTATCTCTCTCCCTCCCTCTCCCTCTCTCTCTCTCTCTATATATATATATATATATATATATATATATATATATATACTTATAAGAGGCATTTTTTGTCTGTCTGTCTGTTCCCTTATAACTCAAGATCCAGATAACCAAATAATGTGAAATTTGTTACACATACACATAATTACATGGGGAAGGTTATAGGATAGGTTTCGTTTCATCTCGATGGGTAGTTTAATTGTAATAAATTATTTAATACTTTAAAATATTATCGATAATAGGAACGCCATGTCATTTTCCGATGATACATTTTTAATTTCCAAGTGATACATTTTTAAAAGAGGGGTAACTTCCGGAAACTCCAATTGTAAACATGGTGAAATCAATAGTCGTATCTATTTACCTATCGTTTTATGTATTCAGAAGATTAAAATTAAAGGTGCACTTTAATAAACCGAAATACGTTAATTAAAATGTTTCTGTGACATTATTAACATTATTAATACAATCTCAATGCGTAGTTTAATTGTAATTAATTATTTTAGTATTTTACTATATTAAAGTATTCACGGTATGGGATCGCCTTCACTATAAATAAAAATCGCGCACCAAGTGAATGTGTAATTGAACGGACGGTGAAAAAAGGGCTAGGGACGGGAAAAAAAAATATTGTTGTTGTTTTTTTTTCATGCTGCAAGTACCCGACTTTGCCCGGGATTAAAATAAGGTTTTCTGTTTATTTAAGAAGCGTAATTTGACGTTTATTTGTACAGAGAGAGGGAGGGGGGAGAGAGATAAAGAGAGGGGGCAGGGAGGGAGAGGGAAGGAGGGGGCAGAGAGGGGGAGGGAGGGAGAGAGGTGGTAGGGAGGGAGATTAAGGGAGAGGGAGGGTTGGAGAGAGAAGAGGGAAGGAAATAGAAAGGAAGGGAGGGAGTAGGGAGGGAGAGAGAGGATGGGAGAAATGGGAGGGAGTGAGAGATAAAGAGAGAGAGGGGGCAGGGAGGGAGAGAGAGGGGGAGGGAGGAAGGGAGGAAGGTGGAGAGAGGGGGGAGGGGAGTGAGCGAAGGAGGGGAGGGAGAGTTAGGGAGGGAGGGAAAGAGAAAGGGAGAGAGAGGGGTAAGGAGGGAGAGAGAGGGGGTAGGGGAGAAAACAAAAGGTAAACAGAAAACCTTATTATAAACCCGGGCAAAGCCGGGTACTTGCAACTAGTATATATATATATATATATATATATATATATATATATATATATATATATATATATATATACTTATTATTATGGCTTGGCACCTCTTCTAAAATCCTTCTTCATTCCTTTATCTTCCTCAAACTGTACGAATCAGGGAGCATGAAAAAAACAACAACAATTTTTTGCATCACAAAGGCACAATACAGCACCAGCGCGCAAGTTCTATTCGATCATCGGGAAATGACGTCACAGAGGAATTTTATTTATGGCGCCGTCGAGATTACTTTAATATAGTAAAATACTAACATAAAAAAAAATAATTACAATTAAACTACCCATCGAGATGAAACGAAACCTGTCCTATAACCCCATGTAATTATGTGTATGTGTAACAAATTTCACACTATTTGGTTATCTGGATCTTGAGTTATAAGGGAACAGACAGACAGACAGACAGACAACAAATGCGTCTTATATATATATATATATATTATTAGCTGTACCCTACCAAACCTTTTGCATAGAGTTACAACCCCTTAGGCTTGATTGGTAGGCTAGGTTATTTTTTGTTTCAGCCAGATCCGATTTTTGGTCTGATTGTATAATTTTGTTGTATTAATTCTTTACTTTCGATTTCACGCAAAGCCCAAATCTTTTTTATATATACTAGTTAACAAAGGCCCGGTACCCGGACCGGCGAGTTGTCACACAGTTGGAGTTGAAAATGGTGATATATATTTGAGCGCGTTAAAGATTATTGTAGCCAAAATACATTTGAGAATAGGGTCACCTAATAATACATCAAATAAATTTCATATGTTAAATAGTTCATCCCAAAGAGAATAATCCTCACTATGGGTAAACAATATTAACATAAACAACCCCCGATGATTAAACTCTTAAAATCTTAATTCCTTCATATTATTTTAATGGACTCCTTTCCAAACAGTTCTTCATTTTATGTTTTATGATGTTCAACATGACGTATTTAAAAAAAAAAGAGACGTGAGTGCCTGTAAGTTAAGCGAAACGCTACATGTTTAACAGGTGGTTTATTTACTGTTATACACTTTGTAGCATAGTACAATTAACTAAGAAAATATTGCCACCCGGCAGCGCCGAACCTATGGATTTGGGGACCCGGTGGGCTTGGCCTCAAGCTGGGTCCCGTTGTGTAGCTTTCATCTGAGCTTCAATTAAAAAAATAATATCCCATCAATCCAGTTGAGGCAGCAGACGCAGAAAATATCAGGCCTCTTACAAAAGAAGAAATATCAAAGCTTTAAACATTATAGTTCGGTGAAACCAGTGCCGAACCTAGGGATTTGGGGTTTATCCTCTTCGGGGGGGGGCCCTGCATGTTGACATGAGATAATGTATTTAATATTTAGTGTAAAAGAATATTTTGGGGGCCCTCCTCAAGCTGGGGCCAGGCGGGACTTTCGAAATCGGAACCCCCTCCTCACACCCTCTGTGTGAAGCCCCCATCATAAATGGGTTAGTTTGCATTGTCAACATTGTGTACGGCGCAACTCAAACTCAACCCTTATACAATTCATTTATGTGACGTAATAGTAAAAAAAAAATGAAAAGAAATATTGTGACGTAGTTATAGGTTAGTAATAAAGGGAAATAATAGTACATTAGATAAAGACATATTTTAGAAATAATAACAAACTAAACACTATAAATATTACATTATCTTGTGATATCCATAATACAAAATTCGTTTGGTTTAAAATTTAGAATGTGGAAAATAATACAGAATATTAATTGAACGATTTCTGTTAGGGCTGTACCGGATTGTAATTTTTTAGATCCTGCAGGATCGGAACCGGAATCGGATTTAATATTTGAATCCTGCCGGAATCGGAACAGGAACCGGATTTAACCGAATTAAATAGTAATTTTTTCCGAACGAAGTAATAATGTCTCGCCTAACATAAAACAGATATAAGAATGAAAAATAGAATAAAAATTTAGTTTTTAAGTTCTAGATAGCAAAAAACAATATTAACCATTTAGATCTTGAAGACTGTGACTAAAACCCCTTCCCCAATCTTGAGTTAGGAAAGATAACTCTGTCAAAATAACAGGTTCTTCGTTTTAAAAATTTATTTTCATAAAGCTGTACCTAATTTAATTTGATTTCTATTACAAATCAAACAATGAAATGGGTAAGATATCTTAGAAAGTATAATAAACATGTTTATTAATAAATGAATTCCAAAATATATAAACATATACTGTGGCACCACCCGATAGCTTATTTTTCTTTAGTTTTCCATAGTGACGTCACCGAACCGTGCTATTTCATTCATACTTTCCTTTAAACCATTATCTGACTATTTGTCATAAAAACGCAAATAAAAATGAATTTCAAATCTAAATCAATATCACTTTAACGTTCCATTAAAAATATATCTTCTATTTATTTATCTAAATATGCGAGGAATTCTATCCAAATCGTGACAAAATCCACTAAATTAAAAAATTTGCAGAAAAATAAATTATTGAACTATTATTAAACTGTAAACACCCAAATATAGATCGTTTTCTGCTCTTTAAAGAAGTTAAATTTTGATAGCTAAATATAGTTTATAGAAAAACACGGAATCAAAAGTAGTGGAAGGTAAGGTGTCGTATTACTACTAGACTAAATACGATTCAAATCTTCCTTTTTAATATATTTGTACTTACATATAGAACTAAAAGCGATTGACTTTATTGTAGTTTTAAAATCAAAGGAAGTTATTGTTTTAATTTAATTGTATAGCGCTAAATATTTCAAAATTATGTTGCGCTAAACAAATTTCTTACAAATTTCAAACAACAAAGATTTCCGGCTTAAATCCGGCACATTTTAACCGGAACCGGAATTGTTAAAACTGCCGGAATCCGGCTTAACAGGAACCGGAATCGGATTCCGGTACAGCCCTAATTTCTGTAGATATTTCTCTTATGATCGCTTCTCATTTAATAGCAAATTGAACACCATATATATATATTACATTATTGAGAGATATACATACGAAATTCTTTTTAGTGTACAATTGGTTGTCGAGAGTATCAGTGTTATATTTAGGCATAATTTTGTGCTACCTCTCTAAAGATCGCATTCTTTGCCTCTTTGCAATATCAGCGGTTGAAACTAATATTATGTTGTGATTGCCGTTTAGCTTTCACAACCTTACCTGCCATATGTTAGATAGGGTGCTTGGTCATCTCGTCACAATACATATGGCTAGTCCAATATCATTACTGGCAGCTAAGTAGGAACCATTCTTACTCGGCCTGCCAGTTGGGAGCCAGATCATGCTTGTCAAGTTAAATACAGGAAATGTTTCTGCCATCTTTTGAATTTGTTTATGCTGCCGTCTTTTGTGACAGACAGGATCTCATATGACAGACGGGATTTCATGACCGACACGGGATTGCCGACAGAGCAAAAAAGGATTTTTTCGTATTATAGATATTTTTGGAAGAATTGAATCAATTAAAAAATGCAAGAACTATTCAAAAACTGAACGGCTGATGTCAGGACTGTATTAAAATGACTCTTCTGTGTCATTTAGTTTAATTGACTTTGTAGTCACATAGTATGAGGCAATTATGCTAAAAAAACAAAGGTCATATTACGTAAAAAAAATATTTGTTCAATTAGTTTAAATAATTTTCTCCAATGTGTTCCAATATAACTGGAAAGCGTTTAATTAATTTATATACTTATAAGACGCTTTTGTTGTATGTTTTTCTGTCTGTCTGTCTGTTCCCTTATAACTCAAGATCCAGACAAACAAATAACGTGAAATTTGGTACTCGTAGGCCTACACAAAATTACTGGGAAAGGTTCTTAAACAGGCATCGTTCCATCTCAATGGGTACTTTAATTGTAATTAATTCTTTTGGTAATCAAAGCCACTAACGGTCCTTAGGCTAAGGGACACAATTCATTTTTTCTTTCAAATACTATTCTACAATACTTACTTCCTTTTAATATTGTCTCATTTGTTAACTCATGAAATAGAAAAAGAAACATTTTGTTCAAAAAATTTAACCACAGAACCGTAACTAGCTATTTTGGTGCCCTGTGCTCACTCCTCCCAATCTGAAAAGTGCTAATTCCTTAAATAGCGCTCTTTTTGGTGCCCCTTTCTATTTCGACGCTCTATGCTGGAATGACAACAATTTGACTTCTGAAAGTCTTGGCAAATTAGGTGATGCACCCAGGTTGTGCAATGGCACACGATTAATTGTGAAAAGGCTGATGCAACATGTAATTCAAGCCACGGTACTCACAGGGTGTGCTAGGGGTGAGGATGTCTTAATTCCAAGAATACCCATCATTCCCTCAGACAACCCCATACAATTCAAGAGAATACAGTTCCCTTTGAAACTGTGCTTTGCCATGACAATCAACAAGTCACAGGGCCAGTCTCTTGGGATTGCTGGTATAGATTTGCAGACACCATGCTTTTCTCATGGGCAGTTATATGTGGCCTGCTCCAGAGTGGGCAAAGAGAAAAACTTTTTGTGCACTCTCCAAATGGAACTATCTATCACATCGCTTTTTTACGGATGGTCGTGCGGTAACGCGCTCGGCTGTCGACCTGAAGGTACCAGGTTCGATCTCCGGTAAGGACTAAGGACATTTTTCAGGTCTTGGCTTAAGTTCCCGATATATCTCCCGTGGTGCCTCCATGGCCATTGCACTATCGGCTATGGTGGGGATGAAAGAAGGGCACCATAAAAACCGTCCCATTAGTGGTTGATAGGATCAAAGAGATTTCATCTCATCCTTACAGGGACTTCACACACACACACACATCACATCGCTTTAAGATAAATCTAACCTTTTTATTGCATGCAAATAAACTCTTTTTTACGCGTCTTATTTTAAATCTTAATTTAAAGTCAAATTACGCTTCTTAAATAAACAGAAAACCTTATTTTAAACCCGGGCAAAGCCGGGTACTTGCAGCTAGTAGTTTACTATTAATTCTTAGTTTTTAATACTGCTACACAATATTGGTGTCTTGTTTACTTTCTTTCACAAAATTAAATCGGCATATTTCAATTGATTAATATAGTGGGAATACAACAATGTGTAAAAAAGTTATGTGCCGAGCCAAAATTTCTTAAACTATTAGCTTTCATCCGCTGTTCCATGCAGTTCAAGTTTTCCTTTTAAAATGTACATCTAAAGTAATGTATAGATAAGAATATGCGAGATCTCTTTGCAGAAAATGTTGTTTGTTTACCATGACGTAAAACTATGATAAGTTCCCCGCCCCCCACCGGACCGAAACCAAGATATCTAGGGACTTGCGAAATGTTTCGCTGCAATGATATTCTAACATATTAATGTAAACTACTTTCTACCCGAGTTGATGTTTCTTAGCAGCCATTTTAGTCTTGTTGCCCTTGAAAAAAAAAAAACACCTGCGAGGAAAAAAAAAACTAATTAAGCAGCGGAAATGCGAGTGTTCGCTGCTCAACAACGAGAAATGCGAATGTTCGCTGCTCAACAACGAAAATGCGAATGTTCGCTGCTCAACAACGAAAATGCGAATGTTCGCTGCTCAACAACAGAAATGCAAATGTTCGCTGCTCAACAACGAAAATGCGAATGTTTGCTTATCAACAACGAAATTGCGAATGCTAGCTGCTCAGCAACAGAAATGCGAATGTTCGCTGCTCAACAACGGAAATTCGAATTTTCACCGCTCAACAACAGAAATGCGAATGTTCGCTGCTCAAAAACGGAAATGCGAATGTTCGCTGCAATAAAATATTTTCCGATCTTTCAGCCCAATGAGTAAGTACTCCAGTTAAATTATAAATCTGTAGTTTGCACCTTCCGATTAATTTATATTATGCGGTATTAGTTCTCGAAAAATTATTGATCGGAAGTACTGAAAGGTTAAAAAGAGGTATATTAATGTTGAAGCCATTGAGCGAGATTATAATTTCACTTGCTCTTTTAGCAGGGCGAGTCCATTAGACAATCTTCTATCATTTTATCGTTGTAAATTTTATTACAGTAAACTAAATTTATTTCATTTTTAAAGAAAAGAACTGACCTTTACAATCCTCCCTAGCGTCATTAAAATTTTTCTGAGTTTCTGACCACCAGAGACAGGCGGAAGTGTGACCACTGGTCTCTACATTGAAACCTGGAGTTGAATCACACGGTGGCAGGAGAGTTTGGTACAGGTTAACTGGCGGATCTCTAGGTACAGGTTGTGAAATGACGCACTCACCTGAACATCAATGTTAATGAAAAGATTTTTAAATAAATTGTAAATGGTACGGGGTTTGAATCTGGAGGGGGGGACCATTAACAATTTACTCAGGATCTGATTGAGATATAAAAGTATCTGTTATTTTATAGGCTGGTCATTTATAACACTCGGGTCAATGATTGTAAGTATTGGTCATTAAAATGTGGAACTTTGTGAGTCCGACCTGCAGGGTTTAGTTAAATGGTTTAGTTATACGGTTTAGTTGCGGGGTTTAGTTACATGGTTTAGTTATAGGGTTTAGTTGCGGGGTTTAGTTACAGGGGTCTAGGTACAGGGGTTTAAATACAGTGTTTAGTTACAGGGTTTAGTTACAGGATTTAGTTGCATGGTTTAGTTAAGGGTTTAGTTGCAGGGTTGAATAACAGGATTTAGTTTCAGGGTTCAGTTGCAGAGTTTAGTTTGATGGTTTAGTTACATGATTTAGTTACAGGGTTTAGTTACAGGGTTTTGTTACAGGGTCTTGTTACAGGGTTTAATGAAAGGGTTTAGTGAAAGGGTTTAGTGAAAGGGTTTAGTTACAATGTTAAGTTACAGGGTTCAGTTGCAGGGTTTTGTTGCAAGGTTTAGTTACAGGGTTTAGTGAAAGGGTCTAGTTACAGTGTTAAGTTACAGGGTTTAGTTCAGGGTTTTGTTACACGGTTTAGTTATAGGGTTTAGTTGCGGGGCTTAGTTACATGGCTAAGTGAAAGGGTTTAGTTTAAAGGTTTAGCGAAATGGTTTAGTTACAGGAATTAGTTTAGGGGTTTTGTTACAGTGCTTGGTTACAGGGTTTAGTGGCAGGGTTCAGTTGCAGGTTTTTTTACATGGTTTGGTGAGAAAGTTCAAATTAGACACACCTGTAGATTCTACTTAATAATACACTATGGTGAAGATTATCATGTCATAGTAAGACGGAAGTAGACCATTATTACACAAGTGTGCAAAATAGTGAAGTGTGCAAAATACTGTAGCTGCTTTTTTTTTTTGTTTTCTATCGACTAGAAACATATGGCTGATGTAGTCACTAAGATTAGTAAATTGTTGTTGTTTTTTTTTTAAGTATAAAAATATAAAATTTAAAAATATAAAAATCAGCCAAAAATAAAATGCGTTTAGATTAAAATAATAAAAAAATTCCATAAATTATACACATATCTATATATTTAGATACAATGTAATTACGAGAATTAAAAAGCTTGGTTGAATGCAATGTACTGAACTGAATATGTCAAGATCAAGATGGGTTATCACGCTCATAGTTTGGCTATAAAAGTTTAGGTACATTCATTTGTAATGAACTAAAGAATTATTTTTTTATGTTTTTATCACACTTTGGAACATAAGAGCATTTTAATAACAGCTTTTTTTTTCATAAATTTTATTATATAAAATACGTTATGATTTACTTATTAAATAAATCGTATTCATGACTTTTGTAAAAAAAAAAAAATGTGTGGAAAACAATGTAATTACATAATTAAATAAGAAAACTCATAATTAGCACATATTCATGTTCACTTAAGTGATATTCTTCACAAACGTTCCCTTATTTACCCAATGTACAGGTCATGTTAACTTTGTCGTATTCCATTGCCTGGCAGGTACTGCCTGACAGACATCTCGTTACACACAAAAAGACGCCTTGTATCTGGTAGTAGGTGACCAGTCTACCTAAGGATGACCACAGTGTGACGTAGTCGTTGTTCACTTTATGCGCCGTCATATATTTGACAGATGACCCTAGAGAATTTAGTTCAACCAGCGAACAGTAAACATGGTTTTATTAAAACGGGCTTTGATTAATTTTATTTTTATTTTTATTAAAATGAACGTGGATAACTGACCGATTCCCTGAATTTAAACTAATACTAGACAAACTCGTTATTCAGTGAATCTGCGTTATTTTTCCACCTCAGTGTAGCAAACCATTTGAAAATAATCCTTAAACTGATTTTTCAGTGGTATTGTATTTATGTAATTTAGTATAGCATTTTATCAAAGTGTTATTTCAATTGTTTTTTCACACTTCAGTAACTAAAACAAATACACACAACAAGACTAACCTACACAACAAGACTAACGTACACAACAAGACTAACGTACACAACAAGACTAAACTACACAACAAGACTAACCTACACAACAAGACTAACCTACACAACAAGACTAACGTACACAACAAGACTAACGTACACAACAAGACTAACCTACACAACAAGACTAACCTACACAACAAGACTAACCTACAAAACAAGACTAACGTACACAACAAGACTAACCTACACAACAAGATTAAACTACACAACAAGACTAACCTAAACAACAAGACTAAACTACACAACAAGACTAAACTACACAACAAGACTAAACTACACAACAAGACTAACCTGTACAACAAGACTAACATACACAACAAGACTAACCTATACAACAAGACTAACCTACACAACAAGACTAACCTACACAACAAGGCTAACCTGTACAACAAGACTAACCTACACAACAAGACTAACCTGTACAACAAGACTAACCTGCACAACAAGACTAACCTGTACAACAAGACTAACCTGTACAACAAGACTAAACTACACAACAAGACTAACCTGTACAACAAGACTAACCTGTACAACAAGACTAACCGACACAACAAGACTAACATACACAACAAGACGAACCTACACAACAAGACTAACCTACACAACAAGACTAACCTGTACAACAAGACTAACCTACACAACAAGACTAACCTGTACAACAAGACTAACCTGTACAACAAGACTAAACTACACAACAAGACTAACCTGTACAACAAGACTAACCTGTACAACAAGACTAACATACACAACAAGACTAACCTGTACAACAAGACTAACCTGTACAACAAGACTAACATACACAACAAGACTAAACTACACAACAAGACTAACCTGTACAACAAGACTAACCTACACAACAAGACTAACCTGTACAACAAGACTAACCTGTACAACAAGACTAACCTACACAACAAGACTAACATACACAACAAGACTAACCTGTACAACAAGACTAAACTACACAACACGACTAACCTGTACAACAAGACTAAACTACACAACAAGACTAACCTGTACAACAAGACTAACATACACAACAAGACTAACCTGTACAACAAGACTAAACTACACAACAAGACTAACCTGTATAACAAGACTAAACTACACAACAAGACTAACCTGCACAACAAGACTAACCTGTACAACAAGACTAACATACACAACAAGACTAACCTACACAACAAGACTAAACTACACAACAAGACTAACCTGTACAACAAGACTAACCTGTACAACAAGACTAACCTACACAACAAGACTAACATACACAACAAGACTAACATACACAACAAGACTAAACTACACAACAAGACTAACCTGTACAACAAGACTAACCTGTACAACAAGACTAACATACACAACAAGACTAACATACACAACAAGACTAAACTACACAACAAGACTAACATACACAACAAGACTAACCTGTACAACAAGACTAACCTACACAACAAGACTAACCTGCACAACAAGACTAACATACACAACAAGACTAACCTGCACAACAAGACTAACATACACAACAAGACTAACCTGTATTAATGACTAGCAAAAAGATGAAGACGTCTACTGCTATCATGACGGATATGATTTTACTGAAATGTTATTACTTATATGATTTTACAGATATCATGTACAGTTCATGTAAACTTGTGTATATGTTGGAGCGACTTTGTGTAGGGTTTTTTTTTCCTTGTTTTAAACCCAGCGCTGACAGTTGTTGATTGAACAATTTGAATTGCCTTGACACTATCAATGAGATCTTCTACTACAGCGGCTCCCAACCGGCGATACGCGGAAAGGTCATCTAGAGGTCAGGAACGACACGTCATTTTTCGTTTAAAAAAAACAACCAAGAGTTTGAAGAAGTTCTCCAGTTTGCTTGCGTGACGCATCACCAAACCACGTGACGAAGTCTCGCATTAAAAAGACTAAACACATTGCATTATTGGAATAAGTACATTCATTCGCCAACTGACGCGGGAACACAGTTTCGCATCCTTTGTGGAACAGTCGCGAAAAAGGAAGAGAATCGCTGTAGTACAGAACAGAGGTGTGCGGATCTTGAAATTTAGCGTCCGCGTCCGTCCGCGGATTTCTATCAATGATCCGCGTCCGCGTCCGCAGAATCTTACAACATTGGTCTGAGGACCAGTCCGCGCGTCCGCATAGCTGAAATTTAGCTGTTTAAATGGCTTGAAATTTTTTTTATGGTAACGCTAAAGAAGATCCGCGTCAGTCCGCGAGTCCGCAACTTAACCATACGAAGCGTCCGCTGTCAGTCCGCGGATTCGGAAAAGTCTGCGGATCTGCGTCCGCAAGCGGACGCGTCCGCTGTCCGCTCATCTCTGGTACAGAAGCAGCTAATTAACAACGACTGGTCGCAAAGTTCACTAACATAAACAAAACAAAAGATCTAAGGCAGTAAAAATATGAAACTCATTCATTATGCATGGTGCTTTTGGTGTTTGGTTGACAAATTGAGTCTACAAAAAAAATGACAGTCTTTTAGCAAAGCATCTCATGAATCATATGTGATGTTTATGTTATTATTGTTATTAATACTTATAACTTTTTCTTCTAAATTTCTTCATAATATTTTTTTAAAGAGTTTTCGGACGATTAAATGACTACAATTTCGAATGTTTTCAATTATGAGTCCTATTTCAGTAACCACAAACCAATTGTAGTTAGATTTAAGAGAAAATAATTTTTTTTTCAAATATAAGGAAACGTCTTTATAATATTTTTTTTTACAGATATATGCATTACACAAATGAATTTATAAACATTTCCAAAATTTACAAATATTTACTGAAAGCTAACAAACGTACTGATACATAACACGAAAATGCGCTAACAGAATGGAACAGGCTTTTTTGCTTGTTTTAGTTAAATAAAATATACATAAATAAAAACAAAATAGTTACTATGGAGTCGCTCTTGGAAATGTTTTTTTTCAAAATGCGAATTTAAACAAAATATACGAGCCAAAAAAAAATGCACCTTTTGATGTCAACCTGATAATAATTCTAAGGACTTAGGATTTTAAAATAGATAATTTTCAATTGAAAAAAAAAAGTAAAATGAAATGAAATCGTTAAGTCACCAACAAAAATATACAAAGATAATATGTGCCCTGGGGGAGGGTGGGGGGTTTAAGATGGCGACTATAGCAACCACGGGGGGGTCCTGTGTGCATGAGAAGAGCCTCGCGATAGGAGATTCACTGTATACTTATCATTGTAGCGCTTATTTATATATATATACATGATACTCAATAATGGATTTACACAGACAGTTCTAATGTATCATATCTGTTTTAACACGCACGAACACACACATACACATACATATATACAAACACGAACATTTCTAATACCAGATTCTGCGCTAACACACTATCTCACATACACACACACACAGACACACACTATTGGGTTCTTCTAAATTGCTTAACTGGTTAATTTAAACTGCGAAAAGGATTTTAAAAATTCATTCCTTTAGGTTACGTGCAGTTAAAAAAAACAACAAATACCATAAAAAAGAAACAATAGATTATTGATTTTTTTAAAATGATTATCGATAGAGCCCGCTATTAGCTTTAGTGGATTGATTTTAACTTTTTTTTTATAATTATAACAAAAGTCTTTTTAGGTTTACAATTTAGCTTTGCCGGTTTAAATTTTTTCGTGTTACGTTTTGTATTTATCCCATCTATACATACGTATTTGGTAAGAAAAAACGCTGACAACAAATTGTATTAAATGTTGTTACGGACAGACAAAAAAAAACAACATTTTTTTAATGAAGAAGTTTTATAATTAATTTCTGTTGTCACTAACATAACTCCCCCAACCTTGACCAATGATAACTATTACTAATCAACACATTTCATCGGAATATAGTATATTTCTGACTGATAAGAAATAGAAAGAACATGGTTCTGTGTTCATGAACAAATTCACCATCCACTGTAATTATTACAAAAGTGTGCGTTTTTTCATTCTATTATAAAACTTTAGAAAATTTGGAAATGGCGACCTTTTCCTCTCATGGAGGTCTGCTATTAAATTTATCTTGTTAGTATTCGCCAAGGTGGATTGTAGAATTCTAATGTGTCTATGTGGTGCACAATCTGCGGCATTGTTTGCGGACTGAATATTCTATGCTGACTCAATATTCTATGCTGACGCAAAATTATATGCTGACTGAATATTCTTTGGTGACTCAATATTCTATGCTTACTTAATATTCTTTTTTTGACTCGATATTTTTCCTCTTAGTTTTCTTTACCTTCACCTCAAATTTCTCATTAGGCTGTCTCAACCAATCCCTGCGTCGCCCTGAATATCTTGTTGCACCAAGTCTTTTTTCCTCTTCCATCTGGTCTGCCCCTGGCATCTCTATCCACCCCATGTCTATAGTCCTCTTGCCGCTTCTATGATCCTTCCTTAACTCACACGTCCATTTCTGTCCACCCCATCTCTATAGTCCTCTGGCCGCTTCTATGATCCTTCCTTAACTCACACGTCCATCCTAAGTTTACATAAAATGTATTTCGTTTTAAAATTAGGAATTTTTGCGATGTTTTTTTTTCTTTTTTTTTGTCTTTTTAAATGACCAGAATATAGCCACTTGGTTGTAGTGAAAAAAATGATAAAAAGAAATGTTACTTTCCCAATGTCAGAAATGTTACTTTCCCAATGTCAGAAATGTTACTTTCCCAATGTCAGAAATGTTACTTTCCCAATGTCAGAAATGTTACTTTCCCAATGTCAGAAATGTTACTTTCCCAATGTCAGAAATGTTACTTTCCCAATGTCAGAAATGTTACTTTCCTAATGTCATACTATTTTACTTTCAAAGTCCACACACTTACATTCAAATAATTTGACCCACTTATTTTTTAAACTAGTCATTTTATAATACTGGATTAGATGTTATATTAAATTTTGTTTTTAAAAAATGAACCTCTATCTTTAATTTCATACATGGCATCAGAGCAGGCCCGTAACGAGCGGGAGGGGGAGGGGCGCCTGGGGGGCCTCCCCCCGAGTGTTATTTCTGGCCTCCTCTGTTTGTTTGATTTCCTTAGTAACATTTATTTCCTGCCCCCCCCCCCACCTGCTATTGGCCTGGCCCCTGCTGTAGAATTTTCACGCTAGGGGGCTGCATCTGAGGATGTTTTCCTTGTGTCTAGCTACAGTCAAATGTTGGGAGTACATAAAACCCTTACATAAGCTTACGTGTATATTTCAATGCATGAAAGAATTTTCAGCAGAATCAATTAATTATTCAAATGTAACAGTTGTGTGACCATACGTCGCATGTATTCATAAAGTGTATCGTAATTTCAATATCACATTTATCGTGACACTTCAAAATAAAAAAAAACAATTAAAAAAACACAAACTTTTTTGTTGTTGTTCCAAGTTTAATAAAATCTGGCACACAACTGCATTATAATACAAACATAACATTTTATTGATTTGAAAATATTGTATTTGATTTATAAGTCAAATTGAAGATATAAAAAAGTAGATTTAAAAAATAAACCAAAATAATATAGACTACATCTTTTAAAGCTAGAATAGTTATATCTTGAGTAAAGTATAGATATATTCACAATGATCACTCCCTTCGTTGTTCGTTACACATTTGGCGGTGAAAAGCAAATCTTTTCACAGACGTAATTATATTTATTATAGCAAAGGCAATCATTCAATAGTCCACCAGTTTGAATTGCAACACAGTCTTCTGTATTGTTCCAGTTGTCAGGTTGATCTAGTGAATAAAAATATGTGTTTATAAATTTTACTTCATTTAGTCGTTATTCAATATATTTTGTACTAGTGAGACCAGGGCTAAAAGTGACGTAGGTATGTTGTATTACGAGGCGCCTAGCAAACAGGAAGCAACAGCTGTGCAAAGAAAATTATAAGATCATGAAGACGGCCAGCAAAGAATTATAAAGTCCAACGGAAAATTGTTTGCTATGTTAATAAGCATGCTAGAAAATAAAAACAAAATTTTACGGAAAAAAATGTGTACAAAGGTCGTAAATTTAGGTTTACAGGGGGATCCTAATCCATTGTTGTTGGGAAGTGGGGGGGGACAGTACAAAGCTATCATTGTGGTTTTAGGTACAGGACAATTAGGGGGCCCCTCGGCATTAATGCTGCATAGCACGTGGCTTTTAATTTTCAGGCCTTAAGAAATCTTTCAAGTTCGCGCCCCCTTGACGTTCAATAACTCTTCGATACCTTATAAGTTATCAAATTATCTTTACATTAGGAGCACAGGAAGTAAAGAGAGATAGACACAGATAGATAGATAGATAGATAGATAGATAGATAGATATATAGATAGATAGATAGATAGGTTGATTGATTGATTCATAGATTGGATGATTGATAGATAGATAGATATGTTGATTGATTGATTGATAGATAAATAGATACAATGCACATTTGTAATCTGTATTTCTATATTTCAAGCTTTGCATCTCTATGTATTTCTATTTATATTACATTCCAATTGTGTCAGAGTGTGAGTCTGAGTGTGTGTGTGTAGATCAGAGATGAGCGGACAGCGGACGCGTCCGCTTGCGGACGCAGATCCGCAGACTTTTCCGAATCCGCGGACTGACAGCGGACGCTTAGTATGGATAAGTTGCGGACTCGCGGACTGACGCGAATCTTCTTTAGCGTTACCATAAAAAATTTCAAGTCATTTAAACAGCTAAATTTCAGCAATACGGAAGCACGGACTGACTGCGGACCAATGTTGTAAGATTCTGCGGACGCGGACGCGGATCATTGATAGAAATCCGCAGACGGACGCGGACGCTAAATTTCAAGATCCGCACACCTCGGGTGTAGATGTGTCTATCGGTGAAGTTATATCAACAGTTAAATAATTCAGCCCACTAACCTTTAACAAAAATCTGTTGGTGTACGAACTGTTCAAGTCCAACACAGATCCATCGTCATGCCATCTGAATACACCCTCAACGTCCATGTCATCCAGACCAATGAACAGTTTCCACGACTGCGATGACATCTGTTGTAAAGTTTGGAACTTCTCCCAAGTTTTAAATGTGGCCAAAATAGATCCATTGGCTGAAATACACAGTTTAAATGAAGGGAAAACAAACGTACATAGCTGTTACACAAAATTTTAGTAATTTACAAAAGTAATTTAAACCCAATGTCAACATTGTGACGCATTACAGTAATTTAACAGACACGCCCACAAATACATAACAATGTCTCTAATCACTGTAATAAAAAGTGAGCTAACTATTTCAATACTTGCTCAACATTTGTAATTACTACCAGTGCATTGCATGACCTTTGCATATTTTTTCATGTTACTTTACAAACATTCTGAATTTGGAATAATTCGGTATCTCACAAATAAAAAGTCTATCAATTGAATACATTCAGTTCCACATTCCTGCACCATTAGTGAGCTACAGATGGATCAATCACAAGAAGTGTTGTTGGCCTACAATAATTAGATTATCATTCCTAAAATTAACCGATTTAATCAAGACCTTGTATAATTATCAAAGATAATTGTTTTGCACAAGTCAGAACGTGTGAACGATGTATTAAGTTCGCTCAACTTTCTTTATTAATGGACTTATAATGCATTCTCGTTTTCACAACTATACACAGCTCCGTAGCGTGAAAATTCTACAGGATTGGCCAGGCATTCTACAGCAGGGGCCAGGCATTCTACAGCAGGGGCCAGACATTCTACAGCAGCGGGGCCAGGCAAATAGCAGGGGGCCAGGAAATTAATGTTACTGAGTAGAGCAAACAATCAGAGGGGGGGGGGCAGACAGAACGCAGGGAGGTGGCGGCCCCAAAAGCCCCCCCCCCCACGCGACTGATTTATGGATTTTTATCATTGATATAATAAGTGGGACGGATGTTCGAGAGGTGTAGATACTGGGAGTCCTGGGTTCGATCCTAGTTGACAACCCTGGTAATTTATCCAGGTGAAATTTGTTTCAAAGTCGTCCTACAAGCCCACTCAACTTTTAATGGGTACCTGAAGAAATAAAGGCAACTGGGTGTTGTACTAACCACAAAATCCCTTCATATGCCGAGGTTATAGAAACAGATGAATTCTACACTCATTTGACCCGATGGGCCTTTTAAGGCTATAGGAACTTTACTTTTTTTTTTCTTATAACGTAGTACAATATATCCTATTATAGTCCACACTGCTATACATGACAGATATCACAGCATTTTTATCATATTTTTTTTTATAAATACATTAAAATAAAGTTTTAACAAAATAAAAGTGTAAATAATCAAACATTTTAATCAGACTAATCAGACACACAAAAATGTTGTCAATGATCAATAAACCAACCAACCATGACAATCATTCCTAGCGTCTGTAAAATTTAAATTTCTTTTAGAAAGCCAGAGACAGGCAGTAGTGTGACCGTTGGTCTTAACGTTAAAACCTGGAGTCGAGCTGCACAATGGTTGAGAGGTTTGATATAGGTCAACTGATGGACTCCTGGCTACTGGTTGTACCATGCTGCATTCACCTGAGAGATACACATCTCATAATCGATTGATCATCGTTACAGCTAGACAACTCCCAATAATTTTAAACATTTATAAAATAAAAACGGGTTAAATTGAATAAAGATATATTGAAATAGTATCATCATTCGCCTCATTATATGTACGGGCATTTTGAAAGCTAGTTCAATTTGAAAGTTAGTTCTCATTTGATAGTTCACATTTGAAAGTTGGTTCAATTTGAAAGTTAGTTCACATTTGAAAATAAGTTGAATTTAAAAGTTAGTTCACATTTGAAAGTTAGTTGAATTTAAAAGTTAGTTCACATTTGAAAGTTAGTTGAATTTAAAAGTTAGTTCACATTTGAAAGCTAGTTGAATTTAAAAGTTAATTCACATTTGAAAGCTAGTTGAATTTAAAAGTTAGTTCACATTTGAAAGTTAGTTTACATTTGAAAGTTAGTTCACATTTGAAAGTTAGTTGAATTTGAAAGTTGGTTCAATTTGAAACTTAGTTTACATTTGAAAGTTAGTTCGCATTTGATAGTTCGCATTTGAAAGTTAGTTGAATTTGAAAGTTGGTTCAATTTGAAGGTTAGTTTCCATTTGAAAGTTAGTTCGCATTTGATAGTTCGCATTTGAAAGTTAGTTGAATTTGAATGTTGGTTCAATTTGAAAGTTAGTTCACATTTGAAAGTTAGTTCACATTTGAAAGTTAGTTCACATTTGAAAGTTGGTTCAATTTGAAAGTTAGTTCAAATTTGAAAGTTAGTTCACATTTGAAATTTAGTTCCCATTTGAAAGTTGGTTCAATTTGAAAGTTAGTTCACATTTGAAAATAAGTTGACATTTGAAAGTTGGTTCAGTTTGAAAGTTAGTACGCATTTGTTTAGTTTTAAGTGCCTTATTACGCAGTCAACATTTAAAACATGTATTTGACATTTGTTTATTTCTATTAACATGTCTCTTTAATTTGTGATTATCAATGTTGTTTTGATATTAAAACATACACAAAGGGATATAATATTAACGAGATCAGTAATCACTTGTTATTACTTTATTCGGTAGTTAGTACATCATTACGTATTCTTTAAAGAGTGAATTTACCCAGAGTGCATTTACGGTCGCTCAGCTCAAAAGCGATGGCACCGCAAGTTTGAACTTGTTCAAAACATCTCCTGGCACATTCAGTGATGGATAGGATAGAAGTATAGGTGGTCGGTGTATATGTTGATGTCCACAGTGTAGTGTTGGGGTCGGCTACTTTATACAGATGTATACCTCTGTATGAAGTCCCATTGACTGCGAACCACAGAGTGTTTATTTAAATTACATATCACTTCCATACTAGACCACAACCTTTATGTCCATTTTTGATTTATTTCTCAATTCTTTTATTCTAAGTCACGTGACATTTAAAATTTGGAAAAAAAACAAAATTTATTACAGCCAAACAATGTTACTTAACCGAAATAACAAAACATAATGATTTACCAATTTAAGTTTTAAAAGAATACTCCTACTTTTACACAAACACACACACACACACACAATAAATTCACATAATTCGGACGTTAAAAAGGAATAATATTTTTAAATTTAAAATTAACCTGCAAGAATCGCAGCAAGAAAAAGAATCGGTGTCATTCCATTCATGATTCCTCAGCGTCTGTCTCTATGCGCCTATCAAACTAATGTCAACTGTTCTAGTCCTGGAGAGAATAAAATACGTTGTCATGCAGCCATTGTAAAATTATTGGTATTTCTCAACTAACGAGTCAAACGTTTTACATTGTACTGAATTTACGAATATAATGTTACTTCAAGCTTATATAAACCAACTCTTTAACAAGATAAAGGCCATTATGGCTTTTGTCAATATAGAGGAGTTCACTTGAATAATGAATGAAGTGTTCAGAACTCAAATCAAACAGATGAAGATTTAACAAGGGTATAGTGAAAGGGAAGCAAACATTGAACTTTTTTATTTCTTCTGAAAGTTCCTCGAGCTATTGAGGTAAGTGTCATAATATTTACTTTGATATTTACTTTGATGTTTACTTTAATATTAGCAACCTTGTCTCACATATTGAGACAATTTTGAAATTAAATTTTTTTTCCAAAATAGTCATAGCCCATAGCCAGAGGTGAGTTATTTATAAATAAAGCCATGCATAATAAACTTCGTGTGCTACTTTTTTTTTTAAATAAATCACAACTGGACTATGGTAGCGATGAAGTGGTACTCGAGCTGAGACAATGGGGTGAACAGAAGAAATGTCCGGAAGTTTCTAGAGCGGCCGTCCAAAACTGACCCGTGGTGGAAGCTTGGGCGTATCGAGCAGGCGCTAATTGCCCAGTTCCGATCTGGGCACTGTCCTATTGGCGCGTACTTTGGGAGGTTGAGGCCCAATGTCGACACCCTTTGCAGACACTGCAGGGAAGTGGAGGAAACCGTAGATCGTTTGCTTTTCGAGTGCCCCGGACTGGCGGACCACAGGGTGGACCAGTCCGGAAGCTTGCTGGCCATCGGGCTTTATGGCAGTCTCCAGATGTTGAGAGACACAGCAAGTCTGATCTCACGGGCTCTAAGAGACTAAGTCTCAGCCCGCAGATTACTGAGAGAGTTCAAAGGGAGAGAGATAGTGACCCAGTATTTAGAAAGTGAATCAGACCTCGACCCGAATGTTGTGATCTATTTATCTACATTCCTATTACACCGTGGAAGAACTACTGTATTATTAACATACTTTTCTGTATCTATTAAATAGAATTATCTATTGTAAGAACTTAGACAGGGAATTAACATTACAATTATTTCTTTATTAACAGTGACATTACATTTCTATTTACTATTCACATGGGTATTTATACACAGATATAGGAAGTATTCAGAAAGTCATTTAATTAATCCTATAGAATATTATATTTTTATATTTTAGATAATGTCCATATATGCCAGGCCCGAGCGTGCGGGGGGGAACAGGGAGGCCCTGTCTGGCCCCCTCTGCTTATTTGCTCTACTTAATAAAATGTATTACCTGCCCCCCCCTCCCCGCTATTGCCTGGTCCCTGCTGTAGAATTTTTACGCTACGGGGCAATAAACGGGGCAATAAACCACTCATTTCTATGGTCAGTCTTTGGCTAACAGGAATAATGAAAGCCATTGTTATGTCATTCCCAGTTACTACTATTAGTGTGGGCGACTTACCAGATATCAAAGAAAATAACTCAAAAATCCTGTTTCTTGAAAGGTTAAACAATAACGAAAAACCATTTACAAGTCCGCAGGGTCATTCCATGTCAACTCAACCAGTGGTGTTCACCCGACCCCCTCAGAACTTCCTGAAATTTTCAGGGCTTGTGGTACATTTAAATTTGAGTGATTCCTGCAAATTTCAGGCCATTTGGTCAAAAACGTTCTGAGATATGATTTTTAAAATTTTTAAGGGTAGTCGCGAGTTCGCGTGACATTTACATTTTCGCGATATTTGAACGTGAATATTTAAAAAACTAAAAGAGGTACCAGGCTGAAATTTTCAGTATTTACTCATTGTTTTGTCCTGAGTTGAATGATGTATTTATCTTAAGTGTAGCTTGCACACAGAATGCCCTAAAAATTTCCGAACAAAGATTATTTTATGATTTGAATTGGCTTGTATCCCTTTTAGTTGTGGGGTCTTAAAACGGATCTGATGACTCACCAGGACTTGGAGATTGACGGTCGGGCGCTCTTTTACGTACCACCTTTCCATAAATATTTTTTTTACAGTATACTGGTGAATTATAAAAAAAATAGTACAAAGTGTGTACGAACAAAGGTATTATTGTATAATATGACATAAATTTATTTAATAAAACATATCATTGGTTTAAAACGGTTTCAGACACAGCAACAACTGCTCAGAGAGAAATACAATGATTCCAGGCAATGGTATCATACGTTCATTACATGTAATAGAAAATAGCTTTCAACAAAGAAATTTTTACAAAATAATTGTTCTTAGTAATATAACCTCCTATCAATATCATTTATACTATTATCAAAATAACATAATTCAATCATACATATAGGCCTACATCAAGAAACTAAAATCAACATATGCTGAGATAATTATAAACATCATCTCATTACAATCAAATGTTTTTTTCTTTTCTTGGATGTCGAAATGTTCAACAACAAAGAAGTCATTGCACATCTCGGATATTTGTAAGACATAGTGCTGTCTGTAGGACAGTAAGGATCATCTGTGTTTACATTAATTTTCTATGTGTGAATATATCGACCCAGTGTTTGTCTGTAGGGGTGGGTTGGCAGGGGTATTTTGGTAATTTGGCTAAAAACGGGAGCAAGCTAAAAATAAAATGAACTAACCCTGGGTTTAAAAGTCAAACGCCTAGGATTATTTAGCAAAAAATGAGTTTTGGAAAATAGTAGTCTTACCGTATTATATAATTGCAGTAAATTTTAGACTACCATGCTCAGAGAACAATGTAAGAAAAAAAAAATGAGAAATAAATAAATTGTACATTTTAATCGCTATGGGTGTTTCAGTACTCAACATGACCTTCCGCTTGGTAAGTCAAATAACAGACTCTACTGTGATACTACTATAAGAATCAGACTAGCACACATATTGAAAGGCAAATATTTAAACAAGATTTGAAATAAAATAAAATGTCCGCGTCATCCTGTGGGGCTCTGTCTGGGTGCGTACAAACAAAAGATAAGCAGATCACGATGGATCAAACTTTCATGTGCCTAATTATACAATATGGTATGGTCATTGGATTGGAAATTGATTACAAAATTCCTTTTAGACAAACAAATCGTCAGATCGATCTAAGTAACAGCTTGTAACATTAGACTCCTTTTTAAAATGGTAAAAAAAATATTACAGTAAAACTTTAAAAACTAAAAAAAAAATATTTATTAGCTTAAAATGTTTAGTCATAAAAATACGCGTTGTATTCCATAAAATCCAATAAAAATAAAATAACGAAACACAAGGTAAACTATTGTCTAACATAAATTTAGTTTTAAAATTGTTTTTGTTTTCTCATGTTTAGTATTCTTGTTGCTTTATTTGACACATAGAAATAATTGTATATTATATTAACAAGTCTGAACAACTTTGATGGCCCAAAGGGTGAAATAATTGTATATTATATGAACAAGTAAGAACAACTTTCATGGCCCAAAGGGTGAAATAATTATCGTAATCACTAAAAAAAAAACCAATGGAAGTTATTTGGTAAAAAAAAAATATTGTATAGTACAATTTGTACGTCTACATATTTAACCAGTAAAAAAAAAGTAAAGTTCCCTTAAGCCCCGCAGGCCTCACCGGGGCAGATGAAGTGAATACATTATCTGTTTCATTAAACTCGGCATCTGAAGGGATATTTAGTTAGCACAACGACCAGCCGCCTTAAAGTCAGGTACCCATTTAAAGTTGGGTGGACTTGGGGACTTTCACCAGGACCTGAAAAAATACCAAGGTTCTCAGTGAGGTTCGAACCCGACACCTTCAGATCGACAGTCGAGCGCTCTACACCACAAGACTAACAGTAGAGTGAACATTAGAAACAACGGACAAACATTATGTGAGATACTGCACTTGGAGTAAACAGTCTTTCCAAGAAAGACTAAAATAATTACTAGCAGACTAATTATTTTAATGATAATACTGTAATGTATTTTATTTTCCAAAAATAATCAAGTTTTAGTAGAAATTGATGATATAGATCCGAACTGTCAGGTTTAATATCAACATAAAAATCTGGTCTGGAAATGTTCTGTTTCCTGCTCCGACTACCACTCTGCAGGTGTTACAACAAGCGTCACGGTAGACTTTACAGGACTGGACACTGGAACAAAGTCGTTTGTATCTATCACCGTACTCACAACCTGAATGGAAGACAGACATTTCTAAAGGTGAAATCTGAATACATTTTAAAATTGATCTGTTTTATGAATAGCGGTAAACTTTGTTTTATAAAAAAAAAAAGGTAAATTCGGTTTTATAAGTATAGGTAAATTTCTAAATATATATACATATATATTGTACGGTAATTTTTTTTATTGCTATCATACACGATGAAGAAGTTATTAATTTTTGTAAAACATGTATAGTAAAAAAGTTTAGGACACAACCCTCGTTGGACTAAATCTCCTAAATATTAAGATCGAATTTAAGTCGATATTATTTATCCTTGTATAAATATATATATATGTACGGCCTATGAAAAATTAAATGTTTATCTTCTGATAAAATGAACGACATGATGATAGTAGTTTTTGTAGGGCCCTTAATATATATAAATATATATATATATATTATTATATCTATATATATATATATATATATATATATATATATATATAATGTCTACATTAGACTGGTATAGACATTAGACTGATGTGGACATTACACTGATGTAGACATTAGACTGGTGTGGACATTAGACTGGTGTGGACATTAGACTGTTGTGGACATTAGACTGGTGTGGAAATTAGACTGGTGTGGACATTACACTGGTGTGGACATTAGACTGGTGTGGAAATTAGACTGGTGTGGACATTACACTGGTGTGGAAATTAGACTGGTGTGGACATTACATTGGTGTGGACATTACACTGGTGTAGACTCAGAGACATATCACTGGCCGGTCACGTTCAATAAACAATAAATCACACATACCGTTCTTTTACCTTTCTAAAATAGTTTACAATATAATACACTGATTGTTATTTAACAATGAAACGCATGAATATGTTGAAATATAAAGTTATGCATTAATTAATGTAACCAATTAAATGAAATACTTTTAAACTTTTTCAGAGTGCTTATGAGAAAACAGCACAAAAAAACTTAACTTTAAATAGATACACATTGATCAGTTCATTGATCAGTTTATTTATAAATTCATTGATTAGTTCATTGATTAGTTCATTGATCAGTTCATCAATCAGTTCATCGATCTGTCCATCAATCTATTCATTGATCAGTTCATTGATCAGTTCATAGGCTGGTATCAAGACTCTCTCACCTGTAATATTAGTCAATCTCTGGGCACATGAGACGCAACAGTTTGTCTGTACGTCCAGTTTGTAACACAAATTTTCCGACTCCCCTAAGGCGCTCATACACGTCATATTTAGTGAAGAAACATAATAGCTGTCTTTACAAATGTCTTCTGAAATTAATATAGTTTGAAAAAAAAATTATTTTTTTATCTATTTCACCAACTACTATTTTTAGTAAATAACCAATATCAACTTAATGTTTTACTATTTACATTGGTATAAACTACGGTGACTAGACGTTCCATTTAAATTGGACACATCTAAATTTTACATCCACCGTCTGGCATCCCACAATTGTCAGGAAAGTTCTACAAAGATAAAATACTATACCGGCACGTGTTATTTAATTTTCATGACGGAGTAGTTTTCGTTCAACCCCCCCCCCCTGCTCTCATTTCTAAGCATAATTTTCACCAGTTATAACTTCAGTTAAATTAGCAATTTAAAAAAAAATGCTGTGATAAATTATGTAACCTAAATAGGGTTTTGTACGCTTTGTACAAGTATAATTAGCGGTTAAAACTTGAATTTTTTCAAAGAACGATCTATCAGTTTTAATTCATCACTCGGCACAGTTTCAATTAATAGGATGTATCAAATCAGAACAGTCTATTAGTTAACACAATGTATCAAGTGTGTGAAGTCCCTGTAAGAATGAGATGAAATCTCTTAGATCATATGAACCACTAATGGGACGGTTTTTATGGTGCCCTCCTATCATCCCCACCATAGTCGAAAGTGCCATGGAGGCACCACGGAAGTTATATCGAGAACTTAAGCCAAAGACCTAAAAAAATTCATTAGTTCTCACCGGAGGTCGAACCAGGGACCTTTAGGTCGACAGCCGAGCAGTTGACCGCACGACCATCCGTCCCCTAATGTATCTAGTAACAAAGTGCATCACTTAGTGAAGGTCATTTGTGCAGCGTTTGCATTGTTCCATCTTCTCTAATCTTTAAAAGCTCAAAATATTTTTCCGGTTTTACAGTGAGTGTTATTTGAAATATTTTAAATCAATACTTTTTTTGCTTAAAAAAACGAGTTTACAAAAAATGAAACCTTTCACAGTGGTGGTCAAAGTGTTGTAATACCAGCAAGTCCTATCGCAGTACTTCCTTACACTGGCGTCCTGACACATTGCAGTGGTGCAGTTTGAAAAAATGTCACAACCTGTTTATTAAAATAATGAATGAGAAGTAGTTGAAAATCAATCAAACAGTTTTATCATGGCCAGAAATATTGTGTAAATAAGAAATAAAAAGTTATGATATTGTACCATGATATACTTAGATTGCGATGTAAAATATGCTGTTGTACTTTGACATACATAGAGAGCCGACGAAAATTATGATATTGTACCATGATATACTTAGATTGCGATGTAAGTATGCTGTTGTACCATAACATACTTAGATTGCCGATATAAAGTATGCTATTGTACTATGATATACTTAGAGTGCCGATGTAAAGTATGCTGTTGTACTATGATATAATTTTAAAAATCAGCAATAAGTAGTTACTTTAAAACATCACAACCCGATACTGACCAGTGGATGGTACCGAGAGGTCAATTACACAGTCACCTTGTCTGCACACCTGGAATTTACATACATTATGTTGTTTTTTAAATGTATGTTTTATAGATTAATAATGTATGTATGTTGTATAGATTAATAATGTAGGTTTGTTGTATGTATCTCTATACTTATAAGAGGCATTTGTTGTCTGTCTGTCTGTTCCCTTATAACTCAAGATTCAGATAACCAAATAATGTGAAATTTGTTACACATACACATAATTACATGGGGAAGGTTAAAGGACAGGTTTCGTTTCATCTCGATGGGTAGTTTAATTGTAATAAATTATTTTAGTACTTTAAAATCGATAATAGGAACGCCATGTCATTTTCCGATGATACATTTTTAATTTCCAAGTGATACATTTTTAAAAGAGGGGTAACTTCCGGAAACTCCAATTGTAAACATGGTGAAATCAATAGTCGTATCTATTTACCTATCGTTTTATGTATTCAGAAGATTAAAATTAAAGGTGCACTTTAATAAACCGAAATACGTTAATTAAAATGTTTCTGTGACATTATTAACATTATTAATACAATCTCAATGCGTAGTTTAATTGTAATTAATTATTTTAGTATTTTACTATATTAAAGTATTCACGGTATGCGATCGCCTTCACTATAAATAAAAATCGCGCACCAAGTGAATGTGTAATTGAACGGACGGTGAAGAAAGGGCTAGGGACGGGAAAAAAAAATATTGTTGTTTTTTTTTCATGTTGCAAGTACCCGACTTTGCCCGGGATTAAAATAAGGTTTTCTGTTTATTTAAGAAGCGTAATTTGACGTTTAATTGTACAGAGAGAGGGAGGGGGGAGAGAGATAAAGAGAGAGGGGGCAGGGAGGGAGGGGGCAGAGAGGGGGAGAGAAGGAGGGAGAGAGTGGTAGGGAGGGAAATTAAGGGGGAGGGAGGGAGAGGGAGGGTTGAAGAGGGAAGGAAAGATAAAGGAAGGGAGGGAGATAGAGGGGAGAGAGGATGGGAGAAATGGGAAGGAGTGAGAGATAAG
Organism: Bulinus truncatus; assembly: GCA_021962125.1. Taxonomy (NCBI): domain Eukaryota; kingdom Metazoa; phylum Mollusca; class Gastropoda; family Planorbidae; genus Bulinus; species Bulinus truncatus. The sequence goes on along the minus strand of JAGDYQ010000128.1, from coordinate 1,835,629 downwards.
GAGAGAGGGGGTAGGGAGGGAGAGAGGGGTGAGGAGGAAGGGAGGAAGGTGGAGAGAGGGGGGACGGGGTAGAGAGAAGGAGGGAGGGAGAGAGAGGGAGATGGGAGAGTTAGGGAGGGAGGGAGAATGGGAGGGAGACTTTGCCCGCGATTAAAATAAGGTTTTCTGTTTATTTAAGAAGCGTAATTTGACGTTTAATTGTACAGAGAGAGGGAGGGGGAGAGAGATAAAGAGAGAGGGGGCAGGGAGGGAGAGGGAAGGAGGGGGCAGAGAGGGGGAGAGAAGGAGGGAGAGGAGGGTGGTAGGGAGGCAGATTAAGGAGAATGGAGGGTTGGAGAGAGAAGAGGGAAGGAAGAGAAAGAAATGGAGAGAGATAGAGGGGAGGGAGGGAGAGAGAGGATGGGAGAAAAGGGAGGGAGTGAGAGATAAAGAGAGAGAGGGGGCAGGGAGGGAGAGAGGGGTGAGGAGGAAGGGAGGAAGGTGGAGAGATGGGAGACGGGGGTGAGAGAAGGAGGGAGGGAGACAGGGAGAGAGAGGGAGATGGGAGAGTTAGGGAGGGAGGGAGAAAGGGAGGGAGACTTTGCCCGGGATTAAAATAAGGTTTTTTGTTTATTTAAGAAGCGTAATTTGACGTTTAATTGTACAGAGAGAGGGAGAGGGGAGAGAGATAAAGAGAGAGGGGGCAGGGAGAGAGAGGGAAGGAGGGCGCAGAGAGGGGGAGAGAAGGAGGGAGAGAGGTGGTAGGGAGGGAGATTAAGGGGGAGGGAGGGAGAGGGAGGGTTGGAGAGAAGAGGGAAGGAAAGAGAAAGGAAGGGAGGGAGATAGAGGGAGGGAGAGAGAGGATGGGAGAAATGGGAGGGATTGAGAGATAAATAGAGAGGGGGCAGGGAGGGAGAGAGGGGGAGGAGGAAGGGAGGAAGGTGGAGGGAGGGTGGACGGGGGTGAGAGAAGGAGGGAGGGAGATAGGGAGAGAGAGGGGGTTGGGAGAGTTAGGGAGATGGGAGAGTTAGGGAGGGAGGGAGAAAGGGAGGGAGGGGGTAAGGAGGGAGAGAGAGGGGGAGGGAGAGAGGTGGTAGGGAGAAAACAAAAGGTAAACAGAAAACCTTATTATAAACCCGGGCAAAGCCGGGTACTTGCAACTAGTATATATATATATATTTCTGATCATCCTATTAGGGTTGTGAAAGAGATGCATGCATATTTTTTTGTTTCTATATTAATCTATTACAATAGTTGTTTATTTGCAGTTCACTTATCTACAAATTCACCGTAACGTGCTAGCCTGGAACAACACGACAACTGTACGTCATGACCCCCATGGGTTATGGAAATATAGCCGGAATTTAAAGTTAAGTTCATTAAATACATGTAGTTTAATCGGGAAAAAAGATGCTTGTTACTTCGATTATATGTAAAATTTAAATTACATTCAACTCATTTGTTATATAAAGGATAATTAAATATCAGAGGTTATTGTGACGACATTGAAAGTTTGTTTTAGTCTATTGATTCTTCTTAGATAAATAAATCAGATTTATTTAGTTGTTAGAAAGAATGTAAGTGACCTTTGACCAAATCATTCAGTTTCAAAATAAAGTATACATCCTCATGATAACTACTATGTTCAAGTAAAGAATAGCTTTCTTAATAAAACATCATTTTAAAATAATACAATATAAATCACCCAATCTATTATTAGTTAAAACTTTTCCATATCTCTGTATTTTATTTATAATATATTTAAAGTAAATTGTATAGCTTTTGCTCATTATTTAAAGTAACTTAAAAAATGATGCAAATATTTGCGAGGTAAATACAACAATACGTTATCTACACTAATAAATGTACACCGCAGACAGAAAAGACGACATTGAAATGAGATGAAATAAAAGTGCGCTTAGATTAAATTTTGTTGGTTGGACTTACTTTGCCACATCCGCAGCTGGTACCTGACAGAGCTTCCTGACCATAACAATAGCTGCTCAGAGGTTGTTTACAGTAAATATAACATAGCTCTGTGGTTGAATTTCGTAACTGAAGGAACACAAAATAACAAATATGTCGTTAATTAAACAAGCAATTTAAGTCTTTTCCGTTTCGGACAAAGGACATTTTAGAGCATTTTCGCCGAACGAAATCCGTATTTTTTTTTCCGTGTTTTGATAAATAGAGAGGGAAGAAATCATGTTGAATAACTGTTACAAAAATAAATAATGATTACGCCCCTTTGATTAGCTTTTATTATTTAAATTTAAAATATAAGCAAAAACGGTACCTAGGAAAGTCTTTTTTTTCGGCCCTGAGATGTCAGATCGCGAAATGGACTTTTGATGTACACTTGGCAGGCCAAGACCTAAAAAATGATATATACATCATGGGTCTAGGACTTATGGTTGCTGAGATCTAGGGCGCTCCTATGTTAATATAGCTTATATAGTAAAAACGGTACTTTACAAGCCCCCATTTACGGCCCTCAGAGGTCAGATCGCGAAACAGACAAAAGTCATTTCTTGGCAGGCCAAGACCTACAAAATGATATATACATCATGGGTCTAGGACTTATGGTTGTTGAGATCTAGGGTGATGACGGACAGACAGACAAAACGGGGACAATAGAGCATTTTTTTCGAAAATGCTCTAAAAATCAAACAATAGGAATAGATGTGATTTTAAAAAAATATACCATAATTCAAACTGTGTAATGTTAATATGTAAGTAACACTGAGAAGTAATAGTGACTTACATATGGATTACAATCATAGGATGAAGAGCCATATTTGAACTGACATTGTTGGTTTGATGGAAATTTTTGACCTAGAATACGATCGCTGACATCTGGGAATTCTCCAACAACAGTCAACGCATCAGACAGACAGGTCTGGCCACGCCTAGGATCACGTGAGTAGAAAGAAATTATAACTGAGTCCAATCTCAAAGAAGTGACTGTTAACTTTGTTCAAATATTTATGTTTATGCTTGTGCAGATGTATGTAAGGGTATTATTAAATCAAAGTAAATGGAAGTAATACTATATACGGTATACACCATCATTAAATCCACACAACAGAATAACACACAAAGTCACTGAAAAAAAAATAATTTAGTTTTCATAAAGTCAGACCGACACTTTTACACTTGCATTTATTTATATGATAAACTAGTTTTGAGAATTCATTGTTTTGTTTATTACAAATTAAATCCTTATTTTTTATACGCTATGAATCTCACAGATTCATCTAACATTGCGATTTAGATAAAAATAATGAACTGCCTTGTAAATTAAAATATATTTAAGGCTTTTAGAAACTTTTTAAATTGCTTGTCGTCCCATGTTATAGTAAGAGGTGCAATTACGGTGTTGTGTGTGCACTTCGTGGTGCACTATCGCCAAAACATCATCTTGTTTAGTATGATATTGATCAATTGATTTTATGAAATTAACTGCCATTAGTGCGACATCCTAAATCACCAGGTAAATAGATTTAAATAGAATGTGCCGAATCTGACTAGACCCTATCTGACTAGACCCTATCTGACTAGACCGTATTTGACTAGACCCTATCTGACTAGACCCTATCTGACTAAACCCTATCTGACTAGACCCTATATGACTAGATCCTACGTGACTAAACCCTATCTGACTAGACCCTATCTGACTAGATCCTACGTGACTAAACCCTATCGGACAAGACCCTACCTGTCTAAAGTCAATCTGACTAGACTGTAAGAATATTAGGTATTTAGACTTACGCTGTATCAGCAAGCGATATTAGGTAGGAGACGATGTAGTCAATAGAACAGGATGAGAACCTCCACGGATTCAGTCTGGTGCTATAGGTAGGCACAGAATCTGATGACGCCATCAGATAACGGTCTATATAGTTGCAAGTGTTGTTTTCTCCATCATGATTGGCTGCCAAACTAGTTGAAATACAAAAAGTGATGTTAATAAAGTAAATGACAGGTAAATGACAGGTAAATGACAGGTAAATGACAGGATTGAAATATTTTATCAGTATATCTAATCCATCACACATGTGTGCGTTTGTGTGTGCGTTTATGTGCAAGTGTGTTTGTTTGTGTCTTCGCGTGTGCGTATGTTTGTAATTGTGTTAGTGTTTGCGTGTGTTTTTGTGCGCGCATGTAAGTGTCTGCGTTTGTGTGTGTGTATGAATGTGTGCGTGCGTGATTGTGTGTTTTCGTTTGTGTGCATGTTTGTAAGTGTACTTGTGTGTGTGTGTGTGGATAGATTGAGATAAGTATATTTTAGAGAACAGATAATAACGATTCTCTAAGGTCTTAAGATAAATACAAATGATGTTTAATGATTTTTCAATCAAGTCTCACAACTCTCACCTGTGTCCTAGTTCATGAGCGCCAGTAATTATTGCCGAGTAATCTCCCATGTCCTCTATTACTGAAGCACTGGCGCCATCCGTACGACACAAAGTTTTCACCCAGGCTAAACCTAAAATTATGGATTTTTTTAAACGTTATTTAAATCGTGTGATATACACACATAAACTTATCTTGGTCAACACACAGATAATATATATATATATATATAATGGGGACGGTTGGTATTGCGGTGTAGAGCACTCGACTGTCGACAGGAGAGTCCTGGGTTCGAACCTCAGTGAGAACTTTAGGATTTTTTCCGGTTCTGGTGTAATTCCACAAGACCACCTAGCTGTAATTGGGCACCTCCCTTTAAGTTGGGGAAGTAAAGGCGGCTGGGCGTTGTGATAACTTATGTATTCCGATGTAACTGTAGCAGATGATTTAAACACTTCATTTGCCCAGATGAACCCTTTGGGGGCTTAAAGGAACTTTATATAAATATAGAAAGTCCTCGATTACAAGCATTCATAAATGGATCAAACTAAATATAAAAACTCGACTGGCGGAATTGAGTAATGTATCTCCCTGCAGTTAGTGAAACACTTTTTAAAAGGAAATAAATAAATGAAAATATAGACCAATAGGATGAGGCATTTTTTTATATTTAAAAAAAAATAAATATACTTACCTAAAATATTGCCATTCTCTGTCCGTAAATCAGACCTGAAGAGAGGAGGGGGGGGGGGTGGGTGGTGACAAAATAAAACATAGATAAACTAAATGCGTAACTAATGCAACGATTACTGATACTCGACTGTCGACCTGAGAGTCCTGGGTTCGATCCTCGGTGAAATCAGATTACTGATTGGTTTTCAATTAATTTACTTTAAATCTAAAAAGTTATACGTTGACAATGCAGTGAAAAAAGAAAAGCTTATAAAAATGTGGAATAAACGTGACAATAAAGGGTGGGCTAACTTTTGGAGCACGCGGTCCACAAAGGGTTTCTTACATGGACAGAAGGGTCTAACCTAATGCAGGTGAATTCGGAGTTGATATGAAAAAAAAACGTATACTATGCGCACGTCATAGCTGTGAACGAGATGATATGGAGCGGGCCTGGACATGCAGGTTGACGGACTTTACTCTGCCCACGGTCTGTACTGTGTCCATGTCAAGTACATATGTAAACTTTGAATAATGTGCGCACATGAGGTGCATAGTTTACATTCTTAAGGAGGGGGGGGGGAGAATTTGTTCTTACGCGTGTCTTTCATTGATTTACTATTAATGGAACTTTCACGTCTGCTAAATAGTTGTGAATCTTTAAAGCTAACACAGTTTATTGAGGCGAAAACTTGTGTTTAGAAATAAAAATATTCGTTTTCTTAATTTTTGTTTTCGGGTCTCGGACTGTGCTCTCTCTCTCTCTCTCTCTCTCTCTCTCTCTCTCTCTCTCACACACACACACACACACACACACATATATATATATATATATATATATATATTAGGGTGTCCCAAAAATGCTCGAAAAAATTTTTTTTTAAAATCTTTGGTGTCTCACCCCCTGAAATGTGTCTCTTGGATACAATGAGTGAATTGGTGAAGTTGTAGCTCATTTGAACAACATTTAGAGGTCCCCCAAAAGCTTTTAAAATTCCAGTATTAGGCCAACATAAAAATCCAGACGAATCATGGCTCAAATAATGTGCAGTTTTTGCATGCCATAGTTTAATAAAATGAAGTTTAAATATACTTATATTTATCTCAATGCTACCATTAACTAGAGTTGAAATTGTGTGATTCTTAATTAGAAAATGTAATAAATGCTAGAAAACATATAAAATACCTAATGTGCAAAATTTAAGCAATGTGCATATTTTTTGAATATTTAATTTTTTTAAACTAAGCATGCTAAATTGTCAGGCATCATATCACCAAAAGTTGCTGCAGTGCTGGACAGAACGAACGCCAGCATTAGAAAATCAACAATGATACTTGCATCCGCATTCAACGAAGTTGGTGTTCCGACATCTGACACAGTATTTTCCGAGAGCACAATGCATCGTCATCGCAAGCTTTGTCGTCAACAAGCTGCAGCATGTATAAAAGAAGACTATATTCCCTCAAAATCAATTGCACATTGGGATGGTAAGCTATTGCCCGATGTTACCGGACATGTTACCAACAACGGCGATCGATTACCTGTCCTGCTCTCGTCACTTGTCGATGGCACTACAAAGCTTCTTCTTGGTGTTCCCAAGTTAGCATCCGGGTCAGGATGGGTAGCTGCTGATGCAGTATATGAACATATCAAATCATGGAAGTGTGAATCTATAGTCATCGGCATGTGCTTCGACACTACGGCTTCCAATACTGGAAGACTCAATGGAGATTGCACTCTGTTAGAAGTAGCCCTGGTACGTAATCTATTATGGATGGCATGCAGTCATCACATGTTGGTAGTACTCCTTTCCGATGCATTCAATGTTTGTCTTGGACCATCCACTGGACCAGAGATTTTGTTTTTTAAGAGGTTTCGAGAAAAATGGCCAGAATTAAACCACACACCCGAAGCCAGATCCGCCCCTTTGATAATCATGTCTGATTCGATAAAAGAATTTATTAAATGTCATCGTGAGGTCAGTCATTCATGTGATGATTATTTGGAATTTCTTCTGCTTGCTGCACAAATGGTTGGGTTGGAGGTTGATGTCAGCATTCGCAATCCTGGTACCTTACATAGGGCAAGGTGGATGGCGAAAGCAATCTATGCATTGAAAATCGATCTATTGTTTGCAGGCAATGAAACCATCTTTCAGTTAACACCTCGAGAATTACAAGGTAATCAGCGCTTTAATCGGTTTACCATATGTGTTTATCTTCAATCATGGTTTTCATGCAGGCTCACCGCAGATGCACCTGTGAATGATATCTTGTTGATAAAGCGTTTATACGAATATGATGATGCTGTTCTTCGATCGACTGGATTGAAAATGATGGTGCGTCACTCGTGGTACTTGAGTCCGGAACTGTCGACGCTTGCGTTATTTTAAACCCTTTTGTCGGACAAAGAAAAAACTGGCCTTGTTCGGACAATGCAATCAGAACGTGGACCGCATCTCATAAAAACACTATCAAAAAGTGTTGTTGATTTGCGTGCTTCTACCACATTTTTTGAAACATCCAACATTGATACCAGTTTTCTAGATGTTCCTGTTGAAGCCTGGTCAGATACACCATCTTTTAAAGTTGCAGCAGATTTTGTAAAGAATCTGTCTTGTATCAATGACTCTGCAGAGCGAAGTGTAGCATTGATACAAAATTTCAATGACAGTATCACCAAGAATGAAGAACAAAGACAATTTTTGCTCCAAGTGGTTGAAAAAAATCGGAAAAATTTTGGAGAGTGTAATCGTGAACAGCTGGCTAAAATTTAAATTTAAAGAACTTTTTTAAATTTTTGTCTACCCTACAGTACAAAGTACAAAATAAATAGCAGGAATGCTTATTTGCATTGCTTATTATTATTATTTTTCAAGCAGATTGACACTGATTCAAGAATTAACTTGACAAAATGAATAAAACTTTGTTTTTCATAATTTTTTACTTAAATTTCAAATTTAAAAATATAAACCATTCAAGATTTATATATTTCGTTTCATTTAATATTATAAACAATACTAAGCATCAATTTGTTACTTAATATATCAGTTTCGCATATAATGCAACATTAACGCTGTATTAGATTTGACCGCGAATGATTTTACACCAAAATCTGGAACTTTAAACCTCTTGGGGGACCTCTAAACATTGTCCAAATGAGCTGAAATTTTGCAGGTTAACTACTGTTACCATACAGACATATTCTGTGGGGTGAGACATCAACATTTCAAAACTTCATTTTTTTGGGACACCCTAATATATATATATATACAACTTGTACTAATCTGAGTATAACGTTAGGACGTAGAAAACTTATTTTTCACAGGGCGTAGAAAAACATTACGTAATCTGCTTAAAAGGCAAATTTACACGAGCGCATGCATACTAAATCTTCAACATATATGACATATAATTATATATATATATATATATATATATATATATATATATATATATATTAGGGTGGTCCAAAATAGAGAGGAACATTTCATTTTTTTTTTTAAATTCTTTGATTTAAACCCCACATTTGATTACCACAAAAATGTACTCAGAAATATAAAATTTCATAATTTTCAGATGAAATTTAGAGGTTGTACAAGCTCTCTGAAAATTTAAGTATCTTTTCCATTTACCACATTTTATCCCGAATATTGATGAACCTGAAAAAAGTCTGTTTTGCTCTTTGATGTTTATAATGTTTAACTGTTTAATATTTATGTTGGTTGCAAATGTTGCCCTTATTGCACTCAATGTTTATTTGCACTCATTGACATAAATATTAATAATGAACGGAAATCTCAGAGAAAAGAGTGATCTGAGAGGTTATTGCAAAAAGTGAAAAAATGACCAGTGTAACACTATATTTTTGTATATAATGTTATGTACTTGTTGATGTAATGCTTCTCCAAGGTAACACTGTGTGTTCCTCACTGCTGCTTCAGATAACTATACTGGTTTTATGTAGCTGCCGATATCATAACTGGTTTATAATCTTAAATAGCGTTCAGTCTCGTTGCACTCTCAAACAACACACCAATCAATTAGGCAAAGTTCCACGATTCAATTATATTTATTCAACAATAAGAAAACATATGTAATCTGAACTTATGTGCTGCTGCTGTACAAATGCTTCGTACACAATATAACAAGTAGTATCCTGTGTCCCCGAAAGGATTATACAGACATACTTTGACACTTAGTATCCTGGGTCCCCGAAAGGATTATCCAGAGATATTTCAATAAAATAGACTTTGACTGTGTACTGTAAAACTCAATAACTTGATAGCTTGTGCCTCTATTATTTCTCCACTAACTTCTCCTCTAACTATCTCTACAACTGGTGTCCTGATGTCTCTATCGTCAGTCTGTCGATCTGTCGGTCTGTACAAATTTCCGTTACCTCTGTTATTTATGTGTTGGTGAATTATCACGTGCCCCAAACGCCCAGAACTTCTGATTGGCTCCCTAACACCCTTTCTAACTCATCTACATATTAATGACTCTTAATCCAGCCTAGGGATTGGTGCGGCTAAAAACTCACTCTGGTCTAGTATTCCTTTGTCAAACTAATTACATCTATCGTCACCTATCTCTGGAGTCATAGACCTGTGATGACAACCAATTTTACCCTAAACAAAGATCAACCGCTGGAATTCTAGTTATCAAAACATATGACTGTATCATGGACCCATGAGTTTGGACAGTGGTTCTAAAATTGTATAGACCTATCTAAAGCTATTGTTACAACCAGGAAACTCTAAAAGTCCTTAAATGTCCAGCACGTTATTGCTATTTTCTTCTGACAGCAGTTCAGATGAAAGGGTCACTGAAGAAAATGAACACGATGAAGAATTTTTTGATTAGTGCATCACAGAAACGAAGAAAATTTGCAGGAACTGCCCCAACAAAGTCTGTTCTGTCCAAACAAGTTGCTGCATCATTAGATAGATAACAAGTTAGTGACCATACATCAGTCCATTTACTAGCTGCTATAGCTCATTCTCTTGGTCACGATGTTAGTGACATGACATTAAGTCGAAGTACTGTACAGCGTTTGAGAGCTGAGATTAGGAAAAAACAGCACATGAAGTTAAAGAATTGTTTGATCCACAAGTACCATTAACTGTACATTGGATTCGAAAATTGCTTCCAGATCTCACAGCCAATGAGAATGTTGAGAGATTGCCAGTGATTATAACAAGTCTGCAAATAGAGTGCTTGCTAAGTGTACCAAAATTGGCTTCAGAGACAGGTGACAGTCAAGCTCAAGCTGTAGTTGAATGCCTAAAGGACTGTGAAATTTGTGAAAAAGTAGTAGCATTAAGTTTTGACACAACAGTATGTAATACTGGGGGTTCCAAAGGGGGCATGTGCTTTAATTGAAATGATTCTTGAAAAAAGTCTTTTTCACTTGTTTTCCGCCATTATATGATGGAAATTGTTCTGGAAAAAGTGTTCACCGCATTGAAGATAAGTGGGCCCTCATCTGGATCTGATATTTCACTTTTCAAACGATTTAAATAGCAGTGGCATTTTATGGAGAAGGGATCCTATGATACTGCAGATGGGCTGACTGAAGTAGACCTTTTCAAAGAGAGCATATTGCAGTTTGCAAATGACAATCTTCAAATTAGTCACCCACGAGTTGATTACAGAGAATGTTTGGAACTGGCTGTCATATTTCTGTGATGAACACCACCACGTGGGTTTCATTTCCATGCTCCAGGAGCTGTGCACAGAGCACGTTGGATGGCAAGAATAATTTATTACTACAAGATGTGGATGTTTTAGAAACAGTTTAAGCTGAACACTTCTGAAGAACAATGACTATTGCAGTTCCTCTGTTTTGTTTCCAGTACGTATATGAACCTGTGGTTTCAAGTCCCACAGCCATCAAGGACGCCATCAAATGACCTACAATTTCTGAAGGATTTAGAAGAATATAACTTCGTTATTGGAAAAGAAGCAAAAAAAAAAAGCTTTCAGTCGACATTTATGGTATCTAAGTGAAATTACAGTGGGCCTCGCTTTTTTTTTTTGATGAAACTATTGAGCCCAAGCAAAAGGTTCAGATGCTTAAAAATATGCAAGAAAAACCCGGATCTACAAATCAAGCTCAGCGTCTTGATCCCAATGGATTCTATGCTTACCAGCCTATCAGCTTCTTTGTTACAAACAATACAAAGGCATTTTTCTCCATTCTTGGTTTGCCACATTCATTCCTTGAGATGTCCCCTGAAACATGGAGCAGCAGCAATGAATACAAACATACACAAAAGGTTGTAACCAATTTTATAGTTGTTAATGACACAGCCGAAAGAGGAGTGAAACTGATTCAGGATTTCAATGAAGTTTTATGCTGAAAAGAAGACCAGAAGCAATTCTTACTTCAGGTGGTGCAAGAACACCGACGATTATAACCGGATGCAAAGAAGACCACAGTGGTTACTGGACTAGCAAATTGCAGTCAGTGAATATGACGTCCATAAATAGTAAAAACTTTGCTTTGTTGCATTTTATTTGTTTTGAGGTTGTTATTTCATGTTTAACACTAAACAATTAACATAAACCATTTAATTACAATGTTTTCATTCCCTTTGTGCAACCCCTAAATATTTCACGATTGTATTCATTTTTTCAGAAAACACTTTTTTTTTCTGGCAGAACACAATGCAGGCCTTAAATATAGAAAAATCGAAAAAAAAATGTATGACCACCCTTATATATATATATATATATATATAATACCCAACAAACAACATTCAGTACATACCCAACAAACAACATTCAGTACATACCCAACAAACAATATTCAGTACATACCCAACAAACAATATTCAGTACATACCCAACAAACAATATTCAGTACATACCCAACAAACAATATTCAGTACATACCCAACAAACAATATTCAGTACATACCCAACAAACAATATTCAGTACATACCCAACAAACAATATTCAGTACATACCCAACAAACAATATTCACTACATACCCCAACAAACAACATTCAGTACATACCCAACAAACAACATTTAGTACATACCCAACAAACAATATTAAGTACATACCCAACAAACAATATTCACTACATACCCAACAAACAATATTCAGTACATACCCAACAAACAATATTCAGTACATACCCACCAAACAATATTCAGTACATACCCAACAAACAATATTCAGTACATACCCAACAAACAACATTCAGTACATACCCAACAAACAACATTCAGTACATACCCAACAAACAACATTTAGTACATACCCAACAAACAATATTAAGTACATACCGAACAAACAATATTCAGTACATACCCAACAAACAATATTCAGTACATACCCAACAAACAATATTCAGTACATACCTAACAAACAATACTCATACATACCAAATACACAGCATTCAGTACATACACAACAAACAACATTAAGTACATACACAACAAACAACATTAAGTACATACACAACAAACAACATTAAGTACATACCCAACAAACAACATTGCATGATCATAAGGGAAGCTGAAATCTCTTCCAGCAGTTGAATTGAGAAAAAGTGTAAAGTTGGATAAAACTGCTTCAGTGTCAACTTTAGTGGTCATGACATACAGATTATAGTAAAAGTAATACAGCTCGAAGGCATTAGTACTCTGCGACATAAAATGAAGAAAAACAATAATCTCTGTACTGCATATGTTCAGGGCCGTTCTTGTAATTTAGGAAAATTAAGCAACTGCATTAGTCCCCACGGTCGAATGTCCACCTTTCACTACACATTCTATCACTTTTGATGCTTTAGTAGCTCTGACATATACTTTTGCCTTAAACCGAGAGATGTACCTACACAATCTGAGCATCCGGACAATTCAAAGTCTCAGAACGCCTCAAAATGTGTACAATATTAAGTATATACAATTTAACATTCACTGTGAGAGAATTATAAAAAAAAGATATTACAATAAAACATATGGAAAATTAGTAAATCAGCATTAATAGACTAATTGTAAATATTAAAGATTTTACAGTAAATTTTGCTATACATCATGATATACAAAGGAATTGTAATATTAATTATTAAATTTAAAAAAAAACGATTGACTAGCTAAAACATAACTCAAGCTGCCATTTTTCTTGCACTATAAGACATAATATTTAAAAAAAACAAACATTGTTAAGATTGTGACACATCAGGTTTTGCACATAAATGACTTTGCTAATTGAACACATTCAGATTAATTCAATGTTAATGTTTACCTTAAAGATCAAAACTTTGTTTAAATTCACACGTAGACGAATGTTTCTTGCCTGGAAGTTTTGATAAATCAGGTCAATCTGAAAAGAAACGTTTTTCTTACTGCATGAACCTAGGCAGGCAAGAATATACCACGCGTGTCAAATTTGACGCGCCTCAAAAGTTTTCTGGCACGCCAAAAAAACTATTAAAATATCAAAAAATATATAAATACTGTGTATAAAATATAAGGTACTCGCACTAGGGAAGAAATAAATCAATTATATTTTTAGCATTTTGATTTTTTTTTTCTATCCCTGGTTTGAGCAATGGGCGGATTGTTTTGTTTTAAAGTAGTTTCTGTATACCATTAAACCTCAGTTCATTTAACATAAAGATTTCTTTCAATATTTTATGTAATGTTGATTACATGTTTCGTTTTCATTTCGTTACAGTGACGCGCACTTCCTATAAGTTTCCATGACGACAAGTAGGTAACAGTAAACATTCCTCATTAAAGACACCAATGGGCGGAACGGGGTCAATACAAAAAAGAGATCATATGTTAGTTTTTGGGTTAGAGTTTAGGGTCATACTGAAAGGTTGGTAGTGGAGTCTAGCATGATAGTCTTAGACTTACTTCATTTCAAAGGTTTAGGCTAATAATAGTCTTAGCCTTACTTCATTTCAAAGGTTTAGGCTAATGATAGTCTTAGCCTTACTTCATTTCAAAGAGCGTAGGTTTAGGCTAATGATAGTCTTAGACTTACTTCATTTCAAAGGTTTAGGCTAATGATAATCTTAGCCTTACTTCATTTCAAAGGTTTAGGCTAATGATAGTCTTAGCCTTACTTCATTTCAAAGAGCGTAGGTTTAGGCTAATGATTGTCTTAGACTTACTTCATTTCAAAGGTTTAGGCTAATGATAGTCTTAGCCTTACTTCATTTCAAAGAGCGTAGGTTTAGGCTAATGATTGTCTTAGACTTACTTCATTTCAAAGGTTTAGGCTAATGATAGTCTTAGCCTTACTTCATTTCAAAGAGCGTAGGTTTAGGCTAATGATAGTCTTAGCCTTACTTCATTTCAAAGAGCGTAGGTTTAGGCTAATGATAGTCGCCTGAGGACCCGCCTACTTATTATCAATTACGTCTTTTTGTTTGTTTTTCTAGTTTTGTAATAGGTTACAACAAATCTACTCAAGTTAACATATTAATTTTTAAGGACACAATATTTCTTATAGACATATAAAGTATGGTTCCAGTTTTTCCTTTTTGTTTATACTTGTAAGTACAACATCATATTATTATGTCAAATATTTCTTACCCCACTAAATATAAAAGCGTAATATTCTTGAATTTTAGATAGCGCGTTGTTCTCGTAATTATAAGCATCTTTCATAAACCGAGTGTAGCAGGAGTAGTCTAGGAAGGCAGTGACGTCAACATAGTACGTGGAGGCCGACTGACGTCTGCTACGAGAGAACTTTGCTCCATCTTGAAGTTTCTCAATCAATAAACTTCCACGTATTGAGGATTCAAACTCCGGAGCTACATGTAATGACAGAAGGAAATAGCATTCAAAACTTTACATTAGAATTGAAAGGATTTTTTTTTTCAATTTAGATTGAGTAGTGTAACAATATCAAATTTGACAGTGACAATATCATGTGTGACAGTGAATATATCATGTTTGACGGTGACTATAGCATGTGTGACAGTGACAATATCATACGAGTGTCATTAATATAATGACTGCATGTATTACAGTTATAAGACTTTAAAGAATAACTAGCTTTTAAACCCGGCTTTACCCGGGAAGTTTGTGTCACGTAATACTAATAAATACAAGTTTTGTGTCTGTGTTAATAGTTGTGTGTTTGAATTCGCAGTCTGTGTCTATTTTTATTATTGTCTCAAGTCAATATTCCGATTTATTACCTTTAGTATAATGAAATGTCTTGTTTATGCATTATACTAATGTGTTTTTTTTAAGTTCAGTTTTTTTATTCAGGCGTAATACTACAACTGTGGCTACTCTATACAAAGAAAGTTATTGGATAATACAGAAATAGTTGTGCTCAAATACAGACGACTTTAGGTATCAAATTACATTTGCCTGCTACAGAACCTAGTCCCATAAAGTGCATAAACTATTTAGATGGCAGCATGAATATCCGGTTCGATACCAAAGCACCACCTACTGTTTTACGAGATACGTGTCTAACACATTGGCCTAAAACGACTAGCTGCAACAGTTGAGCTTTAGGTAGATTACAAAGTAAATAGTGCGCCTTACACACCCACCGGCACAGCAAGCTGCAAGTACCAGGTCCTCCATAATACGCTATTGACCATGGTACGTCACCATGCAATTAGCTATTTTTCTATTTAAACCTTAACTTTGAGTAGCATATGACTTTCCCCACGGATCAAAAATGCACTTCAATAAAAAGGAAATTCATTTTGAGATTTTGATGTGTGTATAAATTTCGAGAAAAAATAAATTTGTAGCAATAAACACTTGTTGTAATAGATATTTTTTTTTCAAATTTAAATGTAACATGCCCAGAATTAAACCATATGTGTGTGATCAAACTACAAACATGCTTACCTAGATTGTAGATTGTTCAATTGTTTCCATAAGTTAACATTCACATACTATGTTATACATGCCTCCGTTCAATAGATGTTATTAAACACACACACACACACACACACACACAAATCAATACATTTCCCAACGAACTTTATTTGTATTGAGCTCCGATTTAAACAACGCAGTTGCTACGGTTACATCAATAGACGGACTTTTTTTTGCCGATTTTTTTTCGGGGTCCAGCTGTAGATATTGTTCATATCCCTAACCCTAACCCTATCCCTAACCCTATTCCTAACCCTATCCCTAACCCTAACCCTATCCCTAACCCTAACCCTAACCCTATTCCTAACCCCTAAAAAATAGTCCGTCTTGAGCGCTAGAGCGTATGCGTTTGCCGTAATCGTATCCACTTCGTTTAAACAAATGCAGATATTGACTTTAAAAGTTATTAAGAAAATAAATACATCTTTCTCCCAGTGTATTCAAGCTAATTAGGTCATCAGTGTACTCTCCAAGCTAGCCAGGGGCTAACTACTGCTCGCCGCCCCCCCCCCCACTTGTATCAAGGTGGAGCAAAGCACTAGCCTATGTTCCATATAAGTCATTAAAGTTCATGTCAACACTAAATCCATCTGCTGTTCGTCCGACCCACTGCCGAAAAAAAAATTACGAACCCGAAGTGTCCCGCGAATCAAAAGACATACATGACATAGTAAGACATACATGACATAGTAAGACATACATGATATAGTAAGACATACATGACATAGTAAGACATACATGACATAGTAAGACATACATGACATAGTAAGACATACATGACATAGTAAGACATACATGATATAGTAAGACATACATGACATATTAAGACATACATGATATAGTAAGACATAGTAAGACATACATGATATAGTAAGACATACATGATATAGTAAGACATACATGATATAGTAAGACATACATTACATAGTAAGACATACATGACATAGTATTACATGCATGATATAGTGAGACATAGTAAGACATACATGATATATTAAGACATACATGATATAGTAAGACATAGTAAGACATACATGATATAGTAAGACATACATGACTTAGTAAGACATACATGATATAGTAAGACATAGTAAGACATATATGACATAGTAAGACATACATGATATAGTAAGACATACATGACATAGTAAGACAGACATGACATAGTTAGACATACATGACATAGTAAGACATACATGATATAGTAAGACATACATGACATAGTAAGACAGACATGACATAGTAAGACATATATGACATAGTAAGACATACATGGCTAGTAAGACATACATGGCTAGTAAGACAGACATGACATAGTAATACAGACATGACTAGTAAGACATACATGACAAAGTAAGACATATATGATATAGTAAGACATACATGGCTAGTAAGACAGACATGACATAGTAATACAGACATGACTAGTAAGACATACATGATATAGTAAGACATACATGGCTAGTAAGACAGACATGACATAGTAATACAGACATGACTAGTAAGACATACATGACATAGTAAGACATACATGGCTAGTAAGACAGACATGACATAGTAATACAGACATGACTAGTAAGACATACATGACAAAGTAAGACATTCATAATTTAATAAGGCATACATGATATAGTAAGACAGAATGAAATACTAAGACATACATGATATAAAAGACATTATGATAATGTAATCAGCAAACTAACTTACGGGCTGTCATATAATCCCTCCTTGTTTCTCTCGGTGTCTCAATTTTTCGGATGTCATAGCGTTCACTGGTCAAATCTGATTGGTCGATGTGCTCCGATGTTTGTCTTTTAGATCTGACGGCAGGTGAAATTGAATACCTGACATTACCTTGTTGATACTCTCCTCTCTACGAAGCCAAAAAAAAAATTATACGGACTAAAGTAAACATATAGATGTAAGATAATTCAATGTAGCGAAATCAGATGTACTAAATTAGTAGAAATAATTCTATATGTCTGATTAACTAGTAATCTTTTTTTGAATATGCCAGTTGTCTAAGACTCTATCAAATGTCTATGATGGTAATCTAATATATTAATCTACGTATCAATTCATTAATAATCTTTTAATACATATTTCTAATTATTAAACAATCTTTCATTATTCACACACATATAAGAATATATATATACTAGTTGCAAGTACCCGGCTTTGCCCGGGTTTAAAATAAGGTTTTCTGTTTACCTTCTGTTTTCTCCCTACCCCCTCTCTCCCTCCCCCTCTCTCCCTTTCCCTCCCTCCCTCTCCCTCCCTCTCTCACATCTCTCTCCCATCTCCCGCTCTCCCCTCTCCCCCTCCTTCCCTCCCAACGTCCATCCTCCCTCTCTCCTTCCCTCCCCTCTCTCCTTCCCTCCCCCCTCTCCCTCCCTAACCCCTCTCTCCCTCCTTCTCCCTCCCTCCCCCTTTCCACCTCTCTCTCCCTCCCCCTCTCTCCCTCCCTTCCTTTCTCTTTCCATCTCCCCGTACTCCCTCTCCCATCTCCCTCTCTCCCCCTCCTTTTCTCCCCCCTGTCCATCCCTCTCCCTCCTCTCTCCCCCTCCCTCCCTCCCTCCTACCCTCCTTTCCTCTCTCTCTCCTCCTGCCCCCCCCCTCTCTCTCTCTCTCTCTCTCTCTATATATATATATATATATATATATATATATACTTATTATTATGGCTTCACACTTCTTCTAAAATCCTTCTTCATTCCTTTATCTTCCTTAAACTGTGCGAATCAGGGAGCATGAAAAAACATCAACGATTCTTTGCATCACAAAGGCACAATACAGCACCAGCGCGCAAGTTCTATTCGAATCGGGAAATGACGTCACAGAGGAATTTTATTTATGGCGCCGTCGAGATTACTTTAATATAGTAAAATACTAAAATAAAAAAAAATTAATTACAATTAAACTACCCATCGAGATGAAACGAAACCTGTCCTATAACCTTCCCCATGTAATTATGTGTATGTGTAACAAATTTCATGTTATCTGTTTTTCTGGATCTTGAGTTATAAGGGAACAGACAGACAGACAGACAGACAAAAAATGCGTCTTATAAGTATAGAGATATCTATACCTATATGTCGCATTTGATGTCTGTCTGTCTGTCAGTCTGTTCCCTTATAACTCAAGATTCAGATAACCAAATAATGTGAAATTTGTTACACATACATATAATTACATGGGGAAGGTTATAGGACAGGTTTCGTTTCATCTCGATGGGTAGTTTAATTGTAATAAATTATTTTAGTACTTTAAAATATTATCGATAATAGGAACGCCATGTCATTTTCCGATGATACATTTTTAATTTCCAAGTGATACATTTTTAAAAGAGGTGTAACTTCCGGAAACTCCAATTGTAAACATGGTGAAATCAACAGTCGTATCTATTTACCTATCGTTTTATGTATTCAGAAGATTAAAATTATAGGTGCACTTTAATAAACCGAAATACGTTAATTAAAATGTTTCTGTGACATTATTAACATTATTAATACAATCTCAATGCGTAGTTTAATTGTAATTAATTATTTTAGTATTTTACTATATTAAAGTATTTACGGTATGGGATCGCCTTCACTATAAATAAAAATCGCGCACCAAGTGAATGTGTAATTGAACGGACGGTGAAGAAAGGGCAAGGGACGGGAAAAAAAAATATTGTTGTTGTTTTTTTTTCATGCTGCAAGTACCCGACTTTGCCCGGGATTAAAGTAAGGTTTTCTGTTTATTTAAGAAGCTTAATTTGACGTTTAATTGTACAGAGAGAGGGAGGGGGAGAGAGATAAAGAGAGGAGGGCAAGGGAGAGGGAAGGAGGGGGCAGAGGGGAAGAAGGAGGGAGGAAGGAGGGGAGGAAGAGAGAGTGGTAGGAGGAGATTAAGAGGAGGAGAGAGGGGGAAAGGAGAGAGAAGAGGGAAGGAAGAGAAAGGAAGGGAGGGAGATGAAGAGGAGGGTGGGAGGAGAGGATGGGGAAATGGGAGGGAGTGAGGAGATAAAGAGAGAGAGAGGGGGGCAGGGAGAGAGAGGGTGGGGAGGAAGGTGGAGAGAGGGGGGGGACGGGGGTGAGAGAAGGAGGAGGAGGGAGATAGGGAGAGAGAGGGAGATGGGAGAGTTAGGGAGGGAGGAGACTTTGCCCAGGATTAAAATAAGGTTTTCTGTTTATTTAAGAAGCGTAATTTGACGTTTAATTGTACAGAGAGGGAGGGAGGGAGAGAGATAAAGAGAGAGGGGGCAGGGAGGGAGAGGGAAGGAGGGGGGCAGAGAGGGGGAGAGAAGAGGAGGGAGGGAGGGGAGAGGTGGTAGGGAGCGAGATTAAGGGGGAGGGAGGGAGAGGGAGGGGTTGGAGAGAGAAGAGGGAAGGAAGTAGAAAGGAAGGGAGGGAGTAGGGAGCGAAGATAGAGGGGGAGGGAGAGAGAGGATGGGGGAAGGGGGAGTGAGAGATAAAGAGAGAGGGGGCAGGGGAGGGAGAGAGGGGGGAGGAGGAAGGGAGGAAGGTGTAGAGAGGGGGAGGGGGGTGAGAGAAGGAGGGAGGGAGATAGGCAGAGAGAGGGAGATGGGAGAGTTAGGGAGGAGGGAGGGAGAAAGGGAGGGAGGGAAAGAGAAAGGGAGAGAGGGGGGTAGAGGAGGGAGAGAGAGAGGGGGAGGGAGGGAGAGAGGGGTAGGGAGAAAACAAAAGGTAAACAGAAAACCTTATTATAAACCCGGGCAAAGCCGGGTACTTGCAACTAGTATATATATATATATATATATATATATATATATATATATATATATATATATCTTCCAATACATACATTTATTGTATATGAGATACATTTAGCTATCTGTGCGTTTGTTTTTATGTAAATATTCATTATAGACAAGATAATTATCAACTGACCGTTATTGTAAAGTCTCCAGTCTGATTATCGGTGTCATTTTGTCTGAACACTTGAATGACCGCGTCATTTCTGGTATCCTGATAGAAAGCTACATTCTGGGAATGAGAGAAAATATTGAAATAAAAATATAAACCCCATTCTGCTATACATCCCATCAGACCTAGAGACGTGCAAGAACACCATATATCCCCAGGTATAATTTAACTGTTAACCTAATTGTGCTCTAACAAAATTTTTCTTACAGCTTGATATGCATGTCTCTCCAGTTCTCCTAACGTTTGTTTAGAATTTCACAGTAGTGTAGCCCTCCGCTAGGAGATATCGCACACAGTGATATTAAATAAGAGTAGGTTTGAAAAGAATTTTTAACTGTAACAGAATATTAATTGAAGGGAGGCTAGTAGGCTACTAAAACTGAGGACTTAAGATGTATGCAGTAAGATGGCCAGGTTTATAATAAATATTGAAATAAATCTAGAGTTTTCGCCAATATTAGTTTATAAATAGATCGATAAGGTTTTTCTTCAAGATTTCTTGCACAGTTACCTCTAATATATATTGAATCATATTGTTTTAGCCATGGAATGATGTGCATTGTTTTGGTAAAACTAACTTGTTAATAATTTAATGATACACTGAGTCCATGGAGTGGCTGTATAAACCTCGTAATGTTTATTAATACACTTAATTAAACGCAGTAAGAAATTTGTACACAACTTTATGTCAGTTAAAAATAAAGTTTTAAGGTTAAATAAATCTTATAGTCAATTTAAAGTTTTGTTTCTTTTTTTTTTTAAATAACAAAAACAAATATTGAAACCCTCTAACAACAACTGTTAAAGATAGATATCATATATTTATAAGAAATCAAAACTATTTCCCTGAATAGAATATGTGGTGAGAGGAGGTATTGCTGAGCTCTTTTTAGAGGGAATTTAGCAAGAATTCAATTATTATTAATGGAAGCTAAATTCTGAATCTCATCTTTATATTTATGGATTGGTTGAGGTCTAAGTACTAACTAAGTACAATAAATTGATTCTTAAAAATCAAAGCATATATTGTCTTAGTGGGTATAAGAAGTAAATATTAATATATATTTGTAATATAACACTGCCCACGATCCAGTCACCTCATTTCCCTTTACGTCCTCTTTCTTAATCTTGACCCCTTCCTGGTCTGTGTCTATTGTGTAGATAGGTACATTACTGGTGATGTGGTCAACACGTTTCAGATTGAGTTCAGTGGATGTGTTTGTGTCAGTCTGAAATGTCACATTGATGTCATTTGGCAGACGGTTGTCATTGACATCGCTTGAGCTGATGTTTAAATAAAATAAAGAAAGAAAGAAACCAAAATATTTCAACGATTCAAAAATGAAAAAAAAAATGAAAAGCTTTTGGTACCTAATATATAAGTTATTAAAAAATTCTATGAAATAGTTCATTTGCAATTAAATAAAAAGAAAATTGAAATATATTACATGATAAATAAAGACGTAACATAAAAACAAATGATAATGCACAATAATTTATTATTATTAAATTACTATTAACATATTAATGTATTCTTTTTTCTGTTATTTAACTATTAATTTTTAGAAGACATTAAATATAAATCAAAACAATAATTAATGTAGAAAAATTTTTTTTAAAAGTTATTAATTATATCCTATCGATCTTATTTAATCACAGTTTTAAAAAAAAAAAATTAACGTCCAAACTATCAACATTATAAATTATCGACTCAAAGAACCTCAATACACGAGAAGAAAGGTTTAAATAACTGGTGAAATGTTCTCAACGTACAACTCTCCAACATGCAACAAAATATTTTCACCTGAAACAGACAATGTCGGGTCTAAGAGATTTAATAAAATCAAACAAGTTATAATACAAAAACTGAATCCTTTCTTCATGGTGGTCAGGTTTCTAGCACAAAGTTTAAACTGGCAGTCAAAGCATGAATTGTAAATCTATATTTAAGTCATTAGTCCATAAGACACCAATCCTTTAGTAAGAAGACATAAACAGTCAGTCTTACGGATCTGCGACCTATTTCCAAACTGAAACTTTCCAGGTACCGAGCTAGGATCGCCCAGCACTACGTCACAATTTGTAACGAATGTCACACAGGTCGAGAAAGTTTGAAGTCGGTCATGTGACGAAATGTCACACATGAATGGTTTCAAATAAGAATACATTCAGAGAGCAGAAACCAAAAATTATATTTTTTTTCCACGTGTATGTTTCTTCAATCTATGGCTTTAAACTTTAAAACCAAACCACGGATTATAAACAATCAACAAATATGCAGTGGTAAACTATGGTGTGCCGGGAGTTTTATTGTGTATGGACTGTAGTGAAATGTGATGATCTCTTTGAGCGTATATGTCAAATAAACAACCACAGACACACACATAATTTATGAATTATTTTGATATAAAACACATGTTTAAAATACAAGACATATTTCAAACACATCCAGATAGATTTTATTCTTTATTTACGTGTGTTGATGAGATTTAAAAAGAACGTTTGTGTCGAAAGTTAGAAAATAATTGTTTTTTTTTATGTTTATTTTTTTTTTTTGCTGCTGTTGACATTCAACTTTTTTAGTTCTAGCAAGTAGCTCATTGTTCTGTGTGTTTTGACTTTAAATGGTAATAGCTTATACATTCACAAATATTCCCGTTTTTACTCTCATACATACACTGGACCTATTACAAACAATTATGTGTAAACACACTGTGTTAATTTTAAAATAAAGTAAGTAAAGTAAAGTTCCCTAACGGGCCATCGGTGCAGATGAAGTGTAAAATTCATCTGTTTCTATAACCTCGGCATATGAAGGGATTGTGTGGTTAGCACAACGCCCAGCCGCCTTTACTTCCCCAACTCAAGTCAGGTACCCATTTAAAGCTGGGTGGACTTGTGGGATGACTTTGCACCAAATTTAACATGGAAAAATTCCATGGGCCTCACCGAGGATCGAACCCAGGACTCTCAGGTTGACAGTTGAGTATCTACACCACTGGGCCACCCGTCCCACTTATTTTAAAATACAAATGTTATAATACAAAAATAAAGATTTTAAAATGAATTTGCAGCCAACAAACGTCAAAGATTTCTTTTTTATTTCTTTTTTTTTTTTTTTTTGAGATTTCGTTTTTATTCAACTAACCTCCCATTTCCATGATTATATTGACCTCATTATTTCTAAACCTATTTTTAGTCATGAACAAACCAGTACTGTTACAACACACTAGTGACTTTAAGTATTTTTGTGTTACTTTGTTTAGATATGACATGATTACGGCTTGCGATATTGATACCGCTATATTAGACCCAATGCGCGGTATTAGACCCAATTCACGGTATTAGACCCAATCCGGAACTAAATCGTGACATTTTATTTTAACGCTGCAGCAGTATAAACTACCTCGTCTTAATCTGGACCTAAGTTTAGAACATGGGTGGTCAAATATTTCGAACCACGGGCCACATCGGGTTCTTAAATTTAACAGAAGGGCCACATCGGGTTCTTAAATTTAACAGAAGGGCCAGACCAAAACCACAAAGATGAATTGTTTGCATGAAATACTGTAACTTAAATGTTAAGTCTTGGTGTGTACGAGTAGAAAGGTGCAGAAGCCAGGCAGGACCCGATTACTTAACGAACAGTATTCCGATTACTTAACGGACACGACCCGATTACTTGACGGACAGGACCCGATTACTTAACGGACAGTATTCCGATTACTTAACGGACAGGACCCTATTACTGAACGGACAGTATTCCGCATACTTAACGGACACGATCCGATTACTTAACGGACAGACAGGACCTGATTACTTAACGGACAGTATTCCGATTACTTAACGGACAGTATTCCGATTACTTAACGGAAAGTATTCCGATTACTTAACGGACAGGACCCTATTACTTAACGGACAGTATTCCGATTACTTAACGGACAGTATTCCGATTACTTAACGGACAGGACCCTATTACTTAACGGACAGTATTCCGATTACTTAACGGACAGTATTCCGATTACTTAACGGACAGGACCATAGTACTTAACAGACATTATTCCGACTACTTAACGGACAGTATTCCGATTACTTAACGGAAAGTATTCCGATTACTTAACGGACAGTAATCGAAAAGCTGGTTGTTGTAGGCCCATGTCTGGCTTAAATCATTCCCAGTGATAATAAGATGTTTAACTGTCGATTCTACAGAACAGAACTCATGGGGAGGTTATTTATAGCATCGTTCTCATCTCCTCCCCACACACAGCCTACTCTCCATGGGTAGTGAGTCTGATCAGAAGACATAGGTGAGTGACTGAAAAGGCTTGGATTTGAATTCGCCACCAATTTAGTTCATGATTTTAGGATAACTTAATTCTTGAAATTTAGCTGTTCTATCCTACTCAATCTGGTGTTATTTCTGCAATGTCACACATAGTCACTGGCCGGTAATGTTTGGGATTGGGGGGGGGGGGGTACAGCCGGTACCCAGCTCCAAGTCAAACACAGCCCAACGCACTCCTACGTTTTGAATTTTTATTTAGTAACTCTATCTCCGCCCCCACCCCCACCAACGCCGGGTAGAGCAAAATAAAGGCCTTAATACGTCAAGATGAATGGTCTGCACGGTGTGTCATAAGTACCTGTCCCGGGGGGGGGGGTAAACTTACCCTACCGGATATACAATGAAAAAAGAAAAGATAAATAGATTTAGAGTTGTTTGACTTAATCTCAACTAATCTTTATGATTCAATAATTATTTGCAGCTGTAAGCTAGATGTTCATTTGGTAGATAATATGTCTAGCTGTAAGCTAGATGTACATTTGGTAGATCATATGTCTAGCTGTAAGCTAGATGCACATTTGGTATTTAATAAGTTTAGCTGTAAGCTAAATGCACATTTGGTAGATAATATGTCTAGCTGTAAGCTAGATGTACATTTGGTAGATGATATGTATAGCTGTATTCTAGATGTACATTGGGTAGATAATATGTGTAGCTGTAAGCTAGATGTACATTTGGTAGATAATATGTGTAGCTGTAAGCTAGATGTACATTTGGTAGATGATATGTATAGCTGTATTCTAGATGTACATTTGGTAGATAATATGTGTAGCTGTAAGCTAGATATACATTTGGTAGATACTATGTGTAGCTGTAAGCAAGATATATTCATCTACGACGTTTACAATTGTCGGGTAGATGTCCAGTAAGCAGATCAAGTTGTGTCATGTGTGTAAATAGTATAAATACATTTTAAATCTGTCACTAGCGATGCATATAAAACAAATATCTCTTTCATCCATATCAATTCTTTTTATAGTCCTCTTTAATGTTAAATACAAAATAGTTCTGTCAGCTGACTTTGACATGTGTACTGTGTACAGAAACACTATTGTACCAACACCATCATATTTTGTATTTACTAAACTTGTCTTTAGAAACATGCCGTCTAGTGATAAAGTTATTTGATTTTTTAATGCTATAGCTCTAATGTGAAGCCTATTCATTAAATTAGGACAGAAACGTGGACTATCTTAATACATTTAAATATTGTCTTCTTAAAGTTGCTGGGTTTGGGTAGACAAAAACACTTGCTAGAAGAACATTATATGCACTGAAATTGTAAAAGAATTGATAAACACAATTCTAAGGCAAACTTTTCGTTAATCCACACGAATCAAGTTTTTCAATGATAGTTAAAAAAAACCACTTGCTGGTGATGGTGGCAAAGACTGTACCAACTTTTCTATAGATTTTTTATCTTACTAAACTTGGAAAAAGTGAAAACCTATTTTGCTTTAATTTCTTATAACCAGAATTCTGAAGTTACAACATAATTGATTTTCTTTTTAATTTGGATAGTAAGGATCAAGATTTGCCTTTAATTCTGCTATTTTAGTTTTTTTTACTAAAAAATACATTTTATTCACGCTTACTAATAAGGATACTTATGTAACGTCTTGACCTTTTTCTTTACACTTTTTAAACTATCTGGTAAGATGGTGGAGAGTTTTCTTAGAAGACTTTTCCATCTGTCGCCTGTCACTGTTCGCTTGGGTGGGTCTTCACAACTAATCTTCTTCTTATTCTTCTTCTTTGTTTTCGATTATATGATCATGGAGGATTTCAAACGACCAGGCCTATAGTTATGATGAACTGCACGGTGGCATCCAGGTCCGTCTCGCTCCCATAAAGTTTTTGTTTGAAGGAGGTCATCTGTGACCAGAACCTGTTGCGAGCTGTGTCATGTAAAGGGCAGGATTGAAGAACATGTTCTGCGTTCTCGGGAGACATCCCACATGGGCAGTCCTCACTGTTTCCAATGCCTAGCCCTCGGAACATGTGTTGTCTTAATCTGTTGTGCCCAGTTCTGAGTCTGAAGATAATATTTTGAGCTTGTCTGGGAAGATTATAATAATGGTCGTTTTTGTCATGCTCTGGGTGGTTATTTATCCATTTATCCGTCCACTTATAAAAATCGATCACGTCATTCAAATTTCTGGCTCTAAAATCAATATGCCATAAAACCTTGCAAATCAGTTTAGTATTGTGTGTTATATTAAGACATTCTGTCTCAACGGCAATACAGCACCCATGTGTACAACAAAAGGCGTGGCAAAGACTCAAATAGTAAAATGAATAGGACAAATCGATATGTTCCGATTTATGCAAAACGTAAACACGACCATGCTAATGAGTTCATTAGACTTAAAATCAACAATAACTCGAGCTTCTTGCCTCTTATTAATTATTTCCTTGAGTCATATTACAATCTGAAGATGGTCTTTGCTGGCTGATCACATAAAGACCCTCATTACTCGGTGACCCAATTACCAAATTAACTTTTTTGCTTTCGATAAACTGTTTGAAAATAAAGAAATAATTAATGAATAGTATAATATTTAGCAATTTTGTATTGAACTATATCTATTACAACATTTATTTAAATGAAAATATTACATAATGATCATTATAGTAAAGCAGAAAGATAGATTTAATACGTCATCCTTTTTAAAAAAAAAAAAAAAATTGATTTTGATTTTTTTTTAACTTTAACTAACACATTGTATAATTTTTGTGCTTAACAATTAAATGTCAGATTTGAAGTACATAGAATAATAGTTTTTACTTTTATATGATAAATACACAAAACATCTCAACATTTTCAGGAACTTGCATATAGTCATTATATGAAATGGTACGTTTCTATCATACACACGTCTGGATACAAAACAACAAGTGTTTAATGTCTTATCATTCACTTTTTGCAACCCATTCTATTGTAACAGCTCTATGAATTTTTAACTGTATTTTTTAAACGTTTTAACCCCATTAAGTTAATCATTGGGTACAGTATAAAAAACCCATTGGTTTGAAAAATGTATAAATAATAAACCTTACCTAAAATTGAGACGGAAAATTTATACTATGAAATCAAGATGTAAAAACGTTCTTTGTTATAAAATAAGTTCTCATTCTATTCAACTGTGTAACATTACCTTTATAATATCTTTTTGTTACGCATGGCCGGCAGATCGTACATTTGGCCACATTTCAAAGACACACCAAATACCAGCAACATAAACGAGACAACAGCGTGGGGATTAAATGAAGAATGTGTCAATAAATGACAATACTTTGGGTAAATGGAGTCAGCACTATTTATAAAATTATTTTTTTTTAATTACATCTCTCTTTTTCTAAATTTTTAATGTTATTTTTATGACTCTCGTTGTCTTCCGTTTGTTTTATTAACCATCACAACTTTATTACCAGCACAACTTTATTACCAGCACAACTTTTTTTTTAGCAGAATTTACTTTTTCATTTTCTATATTACGGGTGCTTTAGAATATAAATTTAAATTTCATCTCAACGATTGAGATTGGTTTGACATAGGCGGTTGTTTCTTCGAGGCCCCGACCTGCTTACGATGGGCGTTGCTTTGTGCAATGCATGCGTTCGGTAACAGTGTCGTCTACAAAATGTAATCACTTTACGTGCTCGTCTTGCTACGGGGTGCTTTCGCAGTTTCCATTTCTTTCTGACCACCAGTTTTAGCCGTTAGCCACAGAGCGAGAGCTACCGTTTCCACCAAGTCCGCGAGGAGGTTCTGGATTCAAAGGATGTTACGCGCTTGGGGCCTCATATGAGTCCGTTTTTTCCAAGCTACGTAAATTTGAACAAACCGTAGGTCTTTCGAGTTGGGACAACGAAAACCTAGGACAATAAGTCATAAGGAATATAGAGAAACCTTCTAAATCCGATCTGTGTGGGAGAATTTGCACAGACGAACAGTCCCTAATACTGGGAATCGTCCTATTGGTGCTGATTTCGGGAACATGAGACCCAACGACGACTCCGGTCGTCGCCACTGCTGAAAGGAGGAGGAAACAGTACACAACTTATTGCGCACGTGTCCACGTCTAGTAGCTCAGGCTGGACGAGTCGGTAAGCTGTTAGCCGTTTGGCTTTTTGTGACCCTTTAGATGCTGAGAGACTCAGCAGGTTTCATCTCACGAGCCCAAAGTGACTAAGTATTAGCTCGTTACCATAAGAGAAATTCCAATCATAAAATATAAATTAAACAGAATTTGAATATCTCAATGCAAAAACAAATGTCATTTGAATTGATCTGTCATTTACAAAAAATTAAATTTCATATTGCCATTATGAATTCTAAAAATACATAGTAAAATCTTCTCCCCTTGTTATATGTTATTATTCTATTAATATAAGTTTGTAATATAAACATATAATAACACATACATATTTATATTTAAGTGATATAAATAAACTCTAATGAAAACATGTTCATCTAAACATGGGGGGGGGGGGGGGGGGGCGCTTCATGTTTGGTTTGTGCTTATGACGTCAAGGGGAATTAATCTGACACTGATTATTGTGTACTTCAAAAGAATGTACGCTGATCACATGTCTATGTAACACATGAATCATGGAACACACCTAAATATTACAATATTTACTATGTAAGACTAAATACCATGCCATCATACTGTGAGTCATCAGAAATGAATTTATTTAACAAATGAGCTGTAACGAAAGTAGGTCATTGTTTGAAGACTGGGTGCCGAGTGGGCCCCAATGATCAAAATTTATCAAGGGCCTAAGTTAATTTTACTATTCCAATCACCTGTATGTTTTCTTGTAGTGCCTCTATAGCTATTAAACTTTCTATTAATGTTGGGATGAATGAATGGCATTATATTAACTACATGTAGTTGTCAGTTTTGTTATTTATACATATTAGGATGTATCTTATTAAACATATATGACTAAATGTGGCTAATTTTCAGGTTGTTATAAAACCTAAATGTTAAAGATTTTAGATTAAATTTATTATAAATTTTAACAAGTTTTTCCTCAATAAACTTAAAGTTTGAGTACTTAAAAAATATTCATCATCAAACACTGCATACAAGTTCTCTTCACTGACTCCACCTTTCAGCACCAGAAGACATATAGATATGTAATTAATTAATTCACTTGTTTTACATAGAGATGAAACCATCGAAATGGGGACGGATGGTCGTTCGGTAAATCACTCAACTATCGACTTGAGCGTCCTTGGTTCGATCTCCGGTGATGATACATAGATAAAGTGAGGGCACTACTAATTTTTTTTGTTAAATCTAAGGGATTTCATGTTATCCGTGCAGAGGAATTTTATTTAACTTAGTTGAAAGTATTTATTTCAATTATAAATAACAAATAGTTTAACTTCATAAACTGAAAAATTAGTTTAGCTTTAACTAGAATAAATAGTAAATAACTTTTTCTACTAATCGGGCTGAAAATCTGAGTCAGAATCCATTATAATGAGCAGGTCGAAGTGCGTCTTTCCTTAGCCGGCTTCAAAATGGCGTGCGGAGGAAGTGTCGTTATTGGCTTTGTTTACATTTTTAAAGTCGCGAGAATTTATATTTATTATAAAATTTCGTAAATATTTTTTTTTTAATTTTAATGTATTAGGTCCATTTTTTACAAAAAATAACAATTAAATTTTATAAAATAATAAATAATATTATTTGTATTAAGTTTAAAAAATTACCAAAAAAGGCCCATTTCTTTGTATTCCGTCGTTTAAGATTTAACGTATAAATAGAATTTGGATTGGTAAAAATCGAAGTTTACCTGCTAAATAGACCTAGACATTTGATGGGTAAAAACCAAAGGAAGTTGCACTGCAAAGCTTAGCAAATCATAAATCTAGAAAGCACGGAAGAACTATAGTGTTATCATGATGGTCATATGTTTAAAACATGGTCATAATCAAATCACCCATTCAATTAACTCTTATAGTATAAGATACTCAGATAATACAGTACTTGAAGTTTTATTGCTCAAACAGGAAAAAAAACACATTTAGTGTGGACATTATAAAAAAGATAATGAACTAAACATATATCTAGTGTGAACAACAAGAACATATATCAACAGATTTTATGAAAAGTATTATGTGTGCACCGATAACAAACTGCATTTTTTTTTTACAGAGTTCCATAATTCCCCTACTTTATTAAGTACTTCAAAATTGTTCACCATCTTTTTTTAACATTTGGAGTCATCAATTTTTTTTTTAAATTAGAATTTGATTAGTTGTAATTGTTTTTATGTTACCAAACTTTTGTTGATGTTACTCAGACTAAATATTGAAAAAAAAAAATAATTTTTTAGTCATGGTGGACAAATGAAGCCTAAATATAATTAGTAAATAATTACTGATTATTTCCCTTTTTTTTACTCTGTGTAGTATTCATGTTAAAACAAAATTTAAAGTAATTAAATATCAAAAATAGTTAATTGTAATTGATTTATTATTTAAATATTGTGTATTATTACAAAAATACATTCACATTGGTTCAGTTTTACACTGTCTGATACTAATAATTTAATGACACATTTAATTAACATAATACATTAGAGTATATATATATATATATATATATATATATATATATATATATATATATATATAATAAACAAACAACACTTGTTATGCTCATATTATTATATAATGGAATGCTATACAAATAAAGTCCAACACCGCCATATTGTTCGTTTATAGAAACTCACCTGACAAGACAAGCCCCGCTGTAATTAAGCTTAGAATTTAAACTTCCACTGTGGACAAGTTGATAATACCACCCACCACCACCTTCATACCCCACGCAATGAACTGGTGCTCCACTACTTCCCTGACATGTACATGTTGTGTATGTAAATTTTTTTAATCCACCAACCTCGTCTTTGTCCACCCAGTGACCAATACTGACCTGTTTACTACACCCATGAGGATGTGATACTATAAAGTTCAACTTGTCCACATCTCGAGATTTTCTGTATTTGTTTAATACTTTATACCCGACACCATCATAATGTCTCCACAACATGTTTAATTTATCTCCCAGATTTTTATCACATGTCACACATCTCAACCAACTCATGTCTGTTTTAATGTTTACATCATACACACTGACCTGATCAACACTGACCACTGGACTGTTTAGTCTATCATAGAAAAATCTCAAGGACGTGTGGCTGGCCTCAGAGTCATCAAACACCACATGTGTGGCGGTGGCTACATCAAACTCCCACCACACGTGGCTGGCTGAGTCTGAATGTTGACATTTCTTACACCAACATGTTGTGTAGTTCTTCCAATGTTTATCTCCCTTAGTATCAACATATATATGTTGTTCACTATCTCCATCTTGATCGCTATCTTCATATTGATCACTAAATCTATATAGATCACAATCATCATATTGATCACTATATCCATATTCATCTCTATCATCATATTGATCGCTATCTTCATATTGATCACTATATCCATATAGATCACTATCATCATATTGATCACTATATCCATATTCATCTCTATCTTCATAGTGATCGCTATCTTCATATTGATCACTATATCCATATAGATCACAATCATCATATTGATCACTATATCCATATTCATCTCTATCATCATAGTGATCGCTATCTTCATATTGATCACTATATCCATATAGATCACAATCATCATATTGATCACTATATCCATATTCATCTCTATCATCATAGTGATCGCTATCTTCATATTGATCACTATATCCATATAGATCACTATCATCATATTGATCACTATATCCATATTCATCTCTATCTTCATAGTGATCATTATTCCCATATAGATCACTATTACCACAATGATCAATATATCCATATATATCACTATCTTCATCTTCATCACTATATCCATATTGATCACTATTACCAAATTGATCAATATATCCATATATATCACTATCTTCATCTTCATCACTATATCCATATTGATTACTATCTTCATATTGACCAATTTCTTCATATTGATCCCTATATCCATATTGATCACCATCTTCATATTGATCAATGTCTTCATATTGATCACTATATCCATATTGATCACGATCGTCATATTGATCGCTATCGTCATATTGATCACTATCGTCATATTGATCACTATCTCCATATTGATCACCATCTCCATTTTTATTACAATTTCCGTGTACACCTTTATATCCACCCGTAAACCTGTTCACTCTTCTCACCATCCCACTTCCAGTTCTCAAATGTGTTTTGTCTCTCATGTCGTAATATGGATATGAATCTTTTGTGTCTGGCCAAAACTCTGGTCTGTGTGGACTAATCTTTTCAACACCAACTCTGACTGCCAGGTCAGCTGTAGCTTTGATCAGTTCATACAAATCCTGGTCACGATGATCTGCCGGTAAAAGGTTTAACGTAAATTTATCAAGAGGTATAAACTGTGAATGACCTGGATTCTTCTTACAGCCAATGAGATGTTTGTGCAGATTAGCTTCTCCACTTTCTGACAAATGAGTTTCATAATCACCTGTAGTAATTTTTTTACAAATATTTACCATTGTATAAACATCTTTTAAATTGTCTTTACAATTTAACAATTAACCTAACCTCATTATATATTACTATTTTAATAAAATTCAATCAATTTATCAAATTAACTAAGATAATACATTTGGAAACATTTTACAGGTTAACCAGACAAATCTCTAAATCTTATAAAATGTAAGCACTATGTTTTCTTTTTTAGTACAGCTAAAAATGAATTATTTATTAGTATAAATAATAATAGGGTTATTTTTTTTTATCTTACCAAACAAATGGCTTAACAATTTTAAAAGGTCTTCTCTATTTCCAATGGTTTTTTCTGTAAAATAAATATTTAAAAACATATAATAATGACATTTAATTTCCTTAATTTAAACAATGTAAAAAATTTCACTTTTTTTCATATAATCAACTGTAAAATCAGAAACTGAGATAGATATTCTATAATAGGGGCCTATATGTATCCATAACTTTATTCTGATAAATAATTTACCTTTCAAATTGTCTCTATTCTGGTCATCGAATTCAGTCAGAAAAGAAACCTTTAGATTTAATAAAATGAAAAGATATAACAAATATTTTTAAAATATTTCTTTTTTGCCTGAAATATATTAAGCAACATTTTCGCGTGGATCTAAGCCTAATCTAAAAGATGAAAAATACATTTTGAATTGAACAAAAAAAATAAATATTTATAATGTTAATTCAACAAAACTTAAACCATTTCTATAACAAAAAGATCACGTTTTGATATCATCGATGAATAAATAATTCTTCATGCCTTTTAAAATACTTTGTAACAAAATTATAAGTAATATCACGTTTTGCTCACACCCAACTTGTAGGCATAATTGATGAAAATAATTACTTGTAACAATAGCTTGCATTTTTTCGTTCTTTTTCAAAATACTAGTATTCAATTCTCAATTAGTTTACTAGAACATAATGTGAGCAAATTATGTGCATCATATTCATAATACACATATTTAAAAGACAACATCCTTTAGAAATTCAATTGATTTTAATTGAACCAATTTCTACTAATTACCATCGATATATTAATTTGCATAATAATCTGTTTCAGTTTTTTAATTAGCCTGAAAATGACATGACAAATTAGGTTTAACTGAGAAAAGACTAATTCAGTAAAATATAATAATACGATATAAATTATCTTTTTATTAGGTTAAGCTATCTATTTCCTTTATAAAAAATGTTAAATAAATAATTATTAAATATATATGTTTCTATAATTATATAATATAGAAAAAAATATTTGTTTGTTTCATCAGAATGTACTTTGAAAAAGGCTAAAATCATTCTATTTATGGTCATTTTTTTTAAATGAATCAGCGTCATAAATAATGTGTCCAAGATAAATACAATCCGACATGGGTGGCACTTACTTTGCCACCGGACAGAGCGGCATCTACCTGGCATACTTCAAAAAAAAAGTGATACTTAGAAGACGAGCTCAATCCCTATAAACATTATTTGGACTTCAAATTTAACAGGTTTTGAATCTGATGTTCCCACTTTTTTTAATTGTAGCATCCGTAGCTTGATTTACGGAAATAATCAAATATTTTAAGCAGACAGTTTGAACTATTTGATGCAGACAGGTCAGAAATTTAGAGACTGAATTAACGTTCATCATTTAATAATTAGTATCTAAATATGTATTATAACTGTACATTCAAGTCCATTGTTTAATGAGTCAATTAAAAATATAAAAATATGACTTGATTATTCATCAGACTCATATATCAATATCCACTAGTAGCATTCATGCGACTCATCTGAAGATGTACTTGTAGCACTCATGTGACTCATCTGAAGATGCACTTGTAGCATCATGCGATGAGTCATATGAAACGTATTGTTAGCATTCATATAAACAAATTCATGTAAAAGAAAATCGATATTGACGATTACAATTGTATTTTTATAGAAGAAGAAATAACCTTTACTGATATAGCCTATTAACTATTTTAGTGACATTCTATTAACTATTTTAGTAACATTCTAGTAACTATTTTAGAGACATTATATTAACTATTTTAGTAACATTCAATTAACTATTTTAGTGACATTCTAGTAACTATTTTAGTGACATCTTAGTAAATATTTTAGTGACATTCTAGTAAATATTTTAGTGGCATTCTAGTAAATATTTTAGTGACATTCTAGTTAAATATTTTAGTGACATTCTAGTAAATATTTTAGTGACATTCTAGTAAATATTTTAGTGGCATTCTAGTAAATATTTTAGTGACATTCTAGTTAAATATTTTAGTGACATTCTAGTAAATATTTTAGTGGCATTCTAGTAAATATTTTAGTAACATTCTAGTAAATATTTTAGTGGCATTCTAGTAAATATTTTAGTGACATTCTAGTAAATATTTTAGTGACATTCTAGTAAATATTTTAGTGACATTCTAGTAAATATTTTATTAAAAAACATTTTATTATTTTTTTCTGATTGTCCAACAACGTTCGTTCCGTTGCATGTATTAAACTTCTTGATTATCCGGTCTGCCCTAGTCGTTCTTTCAGTTATCCGGCCCACGGTGAAAAATGGGCTGAACCCTGATCTAAGTTAAAGGAAATACGTTTTGACTTTTAGTTAGTTCTTTTGAAAAATGTTTATTTCTATTTTCTTTATTTTATACATGTTAGTATCAGAAGTATCATCTTGTTTTTGTTGTATATAGTTAATATACGTAGAACATCGTGTGATAATGAAAGAGTACATGCATCTGTTATAATGAAAGACTAAATACATCTGTTATAATGAAAGACTACATACAACTGTTCTTTTTTATTTTCTTATATATTATTAAAATATTGTTAACATAATTGTTAGCATATTGTTGACAAAACTGTCACATATCTCTCTATCCAGACAATTACTATTATACCTCTCTATCCAGACAATTACTGTTATACCTCTCTATCCAGACAATTACTGTTATACCTCTCTATCCAGACAATTATTGTTTAGCTGTGACGCGTGCAATGTAATTTTAACGGGCGAAATGAATACAGATTACAAACGTAAGTTTGAGTGAATTAGCACTAGTTTATGTACACTAACAAGTCAAATTTCTGTAATGGTGCCGAGTATAAACATTTGAACGATTTAAAGTGTCACCTGGTCATTTATCAGTCCGAGCACCGCCGGGTACATTAGCTAGTTAAGAATAAATTGTTTAGTATACTTTATACATTGTTACTTAATCACACATCTAACAAAGAACTGAGTACAGTTGGGTAAACTAACAGCACACATTCCCAAGCTACAGAGTACAGTTCGGTAAACTAAAAGCCACCAAACTCACAAGTAATACTAAGTCTCTCATAGGATCAAATAATTTCTCTTGATCGTAGATCACATTAGCCGTTGTGGCTCAAAGTTGAGAACAAGACAATACTATACTTTACACAAGTATACAGCATTGCATCAACTCTACAATACTATACAGCCTTGCATCAACTATACAGCCTTGACATCAACTATACACTACTATACAGCCTTGACATCAACTATACAGCCTTGACATCAACTATACAGCCTTGACATCAACTATACACTACTATACAGCCTTGACATCAACTATATAGCCTTGACACCAACTATACAGCCTTGACATCAACTATACAGCCTTGACATCAACTATACAGCCTTGCCATCAACTATATACTACTATACAGCCTTGCATCAACTATACAACCTTGACATCAACTATACAGCCTTGACATCAACTATATAGCTGACATAGGACGGCATACCCTTGCATACAACCATTAATACGTGAAAAAATATTGACACTACTTTAAATGTAATATGTTCCATTTCTAAAAATTACAAGTACCGTGTTTTGTCACACACTGAGTTAGCTACACTTTGAGTTTGTTACACACTGAGCTAGCTACAAACTGAGTTAGCTACACAGTGAGTTTGTTACACATAGAGTTTGTTACACAGTGAGCTAGCTTCACAATGAGTTAGTTACACAGTGAGCTAGTTACACACTGAGTTTGTTACACACTGAGTTTGTTACACAATGAGTTGGTTACACAGTGAATTTGTTACACGGAAACTTTGTTGCACTGTGTTAAGTTACACGGTGAGTTTAACAGTGAGTTAGTTACAAGTGAGTGTGTTACATTTTGAGTTCGTTACAAAGTGAGTCAGTTTTACCGTTAGTTAAAGGTCTGTTCGTTATACTATGTTTTGTTACACATATTGTAATTACACAGTTAGGTAGTTATACGGTGTGTTTGTTACAAAAGATAAAGATCATTTCAACATACATGCATCAATTTTCAAAGTGTCCCAGAAGTCGCGTACCATACCGGTTTTTTACAAAAAAAATATTCAATTCAAAAACACTTATTATTGATTATAGTCACAACAAATAATCGAAATAGTCACTTTATGAAAAAATCAAACCTCATTCACAGGGGTGTGGGATCTTTTGGTACACGACTGTCATATAACTCCTGACTGATGTTATAGTGTCAGTCCAATATAACTCCTGAGTGATGTTATAGTGTCAGTCCAATATAACTCCCGACTGATGTTATAGTGTCAGTCCAATATAACTCCTGACTGATGTTATAGTGTCAGTCCAATATAATCCTTTACTTGCAGTATAAACGACACATCTAGTTTTAAAAATAGATACTTGTAGTAAAGTGCTTGTAGCATAAATGACACATCTAGACTGAATGAAAAGTAAAGTACATTTTCAGATTGATCAAGACAAAGTTCAACCCTATTACAGACCACGAGATACTGAGTGGTCGGCATTGTGCGTTAAGATTTGGACAGACATTGGAGTTTAGGAGGTAACTGTCTGATCGGAATTTAAACTGAGGGCATCATTGGTATCACTTGACCATACGGTCACTTCGATCTTACACGTTATATTTGTGTCGATGTTAACTGGATTAGAAACTGAAATGTTGTGAAGGGAAAAACAAGGAAAAGCACAGTTGTGTAATACATCTGTAATGTAATGATGTAATGTATTGCTGTTTGATACACCTGTAATGTAATGATGTAATGTATTGCTATTTGATACACCTGTAATGTGATGATGTAATGTATTGCTGTTTGATACACCTGTAATGTAATGATGTAATGTATTGCTATTTGATACACCTGTAATGTGATGATGTAATGTATTGCTGTTTGATACACCTGTAATGTAATGATGTAATGTATTGCTGTTTGATACATATGTAATGTAATGATGTAATGTATTGCTGTTTGATACACCTGTCAAGTAATGATGTAATGTTTTGGTGTTTGAAACACCTGTAATGTAATGATACATTAGTTATACGGAGTGTAGAAGTACACATAGAGAGGGCTAAAGAAAAGAGAGGGGGATGCAGATGGGCAGAGTGACAGAGAGAGGTGCCAGGTGGGGATAAGATATCTGCTCCAGGGGAAACTTCTAGTTTTATGTTTTAATGCATGATTTGTACCGTTTTTTGACCAGTATGTAATCTATCTAATTACTATGTTCTCCGTTCGCTGTGCCAGGTCCATCTTCTGGACTTTTTATGCTGTCCAAGTGTATTAGCTAACAGGAGGTTGTTATATCTGGCAAACTCCAAGAGCCGAAGCCCTCTGTCATTGGTCGTGTCATTGCAAGAGTGTCCGCCAGCATCTGCCCAGTTGGTACTTGCATCTTCTCCAACCTTCGCGTTCCAGTCTCCTTGGACGACGATTATGTCCTTCTTTGGTCTTTGGTCCACGATATCCTGTAATTGGTCATAGAAGGCCTCCACTTCTCTGTCCTGGTAGCTAGATGTAGGAGCATATACCTGGAGTATTGTGATATTGAAGGGTGTGGCTTTAAGTCGGTTAGAGACAGGCCGGCATCCCATGACGCATTTCGTGATGTTTTTGTGAAAGAGGAGTCCAACTCCATGTTCATGTTTGTCCTCCTTGCCGCTGAAGTAGATCTTGTGTCCCTCTTCTGTTGAGAATTCTCCAAAGTTTTTCCATCTGGTCTCACATAGTCCAGTGACATTCCATTGGTAGCGCTCCATTTCGTGGGTCAGTTCTTTCACTTTTCCTGTCGCATGAAGGGTTCTTACATTACACGTGCCAATAATTATGTCGTCTCTTCTTTTGAGCTTTAATGGGAGTGTGGGTTGTGGGGTTCCAGTAGTACATTTTTCGTCCCCACCTGGTGTGCAGTAGGGGACGCGGTCCTTGCTAACCCGAGCGACGACAGAGCCGGTATGAGATGAGTTAGGTTTTCAGTCATGGTGTATCTGGGGCAAGAAATGCTTGGCGGCGCCCAACCCTCTCCAAGCTTGACCACAGCCGGTTTCCTCCTTATCGGTGGCCCGCCTTGATCACGGATACGTAGCCGTTGAGTTCGCATTTGATCTCGTCCGCCCTGGCCGGTGACTTCAATTTGGAAGTTCGTACGCCCAGTGGTGCCGTGTCAGCACCACCCCTCACGCGGTTTAGCCGGTCAGCTGAGAACGTTGCCCGGGATGTGGTGCGAGGAGCCACACGTGAGAGATTCAAGGGATGAGCGAGGACCAGTGAGCTTGACCACCCGAGGGTGCAGCTGTCAAAGCATCAAAGGTACTACCTCTGCCCAGAGCCCTCTACACATATTTGGTTTTAAATGTAGGCTTATTTCAAAATGAAATTATGGAAGTAAAGAATTGTTCCACTGGTTGTATGACCGTAAAATTCTTCTACAACCTGATATTTTTCACTTCAAGTATAAACAAAAATATGAAAGAGTACAATGTAAACAAAACATTTTTCATATACGAGTGTATTCAGGATGTTGACTATCCCAATACAAGGGAACACAAATACAGCTTAACCAGTTCAACCACAAAATGTCATTCGACAGCCATCTTGCAAAATAAATATGCGCATGTCTACATCTCAGAAAGTCCGATGAATTGATTTCATTACAACAATGCGAACATACACCAGTCTCTGTGATTCACTTGTATCCCCGTACAGTTCGTGAACTGAGAGATATTGTATCCCGTAAGTTCGTGGACTGAGAGATATTGTATCCCGTACAGTTCGTGAACTGAGAGATATTGTATCCCGTACAGTTCGTGAACTGAGAGATATTGTATCCCGTACAGTCCATGAACTGTACATCCAGGACAACATTTTTTGAATATGTTAACATTGAATTTAAAATTTAAATAAAAATCAAGTAATTGCTAATAATGTCCAAATCTTTCTTCCGACAACCGAAAATTTCACACGGACCCATAATGGTCTATGCACCACAACTTTCAGACCGCACAAAGGATTTAATTTTTAGTAATAAGTATTTGTATAAGTATTTGTATGATCTGTCAGCTGATCGAGTGACAATCACTGTCAACTGATCAAGTGACAATCACTGTCAACTGATCAAGTGACAATCACTGTCAACTGATCAAGTGACAATCACTGTCAAATGATCAAGTGACAATCACTGTCAAATGATCAAGTGACAATCACTGTAAAATGATCAAGTGACAATCTCTGTCAACTGATCAAGTGACAATCACTGTCAAATGATCAAGTGAAAATCACTGTTAAATGATCAAGTGACAATCACTTTCAACTGATCAAGTGACAATCACTGTCAAATGATCAAGTGACAATCACTGTCAACTGATCAAGTGACAATCACTGTCAAATGATCAAGTGACAATCACTGTCAAATGATCAAGTGACAATCACTGTCAACTGATCAAGTGACAATCACTGTCAAATGATCAAGTGAAAATCACTGTCAAATGATCAAGTGACAATCACTGTCAACTGATCAAGTGACAATCACTGTCAAATGATCAAGTGACAATCACTGTCAACTGATCAAGTGACAACCACTGTCAACTGATCAAGCGACAATCACTGTCAACTGATCAAGTGACAATCACTGTCAAATGATCAAGTAACAATCACTGTCAAATGATCAAGTGACAATCACTGTCAAATGACCAAGTGACAATCACTGTCAACTGATCAAGTGACAATCACTGTCAAATGATCAAGAGAAAATCACTGTTAAATGATCAAGTGACAATCACTGTCAACTGATCAAGTGACAATCACTGTCAAATGATCAAGTGACAATCACTGTCAACTGATCAAGTGACAATCACTGTCAAATGATCAAGTGACAATCACTGTCAAATGATCAAGTGACAATCACTGTCAACTGATCAAGTGACAATCACTGTCAAATGATCAAGTGAAAATCACTGTTAAATGATCAAGTGACAATCACTGTCAACTGATCAAGTGACAATCACTGTCAAATGATCAAGTGACAATCACTGTCAACTGATCAAGTGACAATCACTGTCAACTGATCCAGTGACAATCACTGTCAACTGATCAAGTGACAATCACTGTCAAATGATCCAGTGACAATCACTGTCAAATGATCAAGTGACAATCACTGTCAAATGATCAAGTGACAATCACTGTCAAATGATTAAGTGACAGATAATCACTGAGTCGATCAAGTGACAGACAATCATTGAGGTGATCATGTGATAGACAATCATTGAGTCGATCAAGTGACAGACAATCACTGAGTTGATCAAGTGACAATCACTGAGTTGATCAAGTGACAGACAATCATTGAGTTCACACTGTCATTGATATAAAATTGATCTATCTACCTTGTGATTATTTCAAAAATGTTTTTGTTTCTATAAACATAAATAAATCGGACATTGTAATCTTATAGTTTTGATAAGGTTTCTTAGCGATAATCTCATAATGAATGTCATAATGAATGTCATAATGAATGCTATCCTTAAAACTAATCGGTGTCATCAGTAAAAATGATATTATGTAATCAATAATATGTTGGATGGCATAATTACATTTGATACAATGTAGAAAGATATGTTGTATGTTAATGATGTTAAACAATATCAGATATTATCGAACAACGTTATATAATTGTGGATGTTTATTAAACCACGTGGTATACTAATGTTATCAAACAGCATGTCATAAGGTTTGATGTTATCAAACAACGTAAAGGGATATGTCTACCTGATGGACCTAGATTCGATCCCCGGTGAGAACCGAAGGATTCTTTCTGGATCATGCTGAAAATTCCCTTTTTGTCTCCCGTGGTGCCTTACAGGAACTTCACAAAT
Organism: Bulinus truncatus; assembly: GCA_021962125.1. Taxonomy (NCBI): domain Eukaryota; kingdom Metazoa; phylum Mollusca; class Gastropoda; family Planorbidae; genus Bulinus; species Bulinus truncatus. The sequence continues at coordinate 1,792,694 of JAGDYQ010000128.1, read as the reverse complement.
CAAACAACGTGGTACGATATAACAAAGTTATCAAAGTGGTACACTGTTGGATATTTTGGATTTTTTCAAACAAAGTGGTATAATGTTGGATGTTATCAAACACAGTGGTATAATGTTGGATGTTATCAAACACAGTGGTATAATGTTGGGTGTTATCAAACACAGTGGTATAATGTTGGATGTTATCAAACACAGTGGTATAATGTTGGATGTTATCAAACACAGTGGTATAATGTTGGATGTTATCAAACACAGTGGTATAATGTTGGATGTTATCAAACACAGTGGTATAATGTTGGATGTTATCAAACACAGTAGTAAAATATTGAATATTCACCTATAAACTTAATAAAGAAATGTTATCAAGTAATTCATCTATAAAGCTGACTATAATCAACAAACGCCAGACTATAATATACTCGACCAAGTCAAATATTTCCTTGCTTTTGTTTCTTCTAATAATCTTACAATTTAGATGTTTTAGAACTGTACATGTGAATACAATTTACTATAGTTGTACAATTTTTCGACATTAAAAACTTTCCAACATAAATGCTGATGGGGGGTGTTGGGGGAGTGGTCTAATGTCAGCTGGAGCAGAGGTAAATAATGGTTCCTAAAGAGGACATTAAAAGGGTACACAGCTGTGATCTGCTGGGCTACTAACAGTATTGGGCCCCGGGTGCTCGCCGTTAAAGCCGCGTCTGTAGCAATCGTAAGTAATAAATAAATATCTGACTTTGAAGTATCCTATTGATGTCTATAGCAAACTGAAGTTTTCTTATAGCTATATATATATATATATATATATATATATATATACACACACACACACACACACACACACACACACACACACGTGTAAACAGAAGATTACATTGAAATAGACATGATCAGTAGAGTTATTTCTTACCTCATGTTCCCCGGCAAGAGTAGTTCCATGCTAGTTGTTCCATGCTAGAAGTGTTAACTAACCGTTGTATCGTCTGCTAGTGTGACGTAGTACAACAGCGTGGAATCTGATTTTTGTGCCAGTCTGCGCGCCACAAACACCTGTCTGTTGACGCTGAACCTAACGGAAAGGAGGCTGTTGAGCAAGGGCAGATAATTGGAATACATGGTGTGTTATTCCAGGCATGTGATGAAGTCCCCTTAGAATAATATAAATGGCGGTTCATCACGGAATATCTCATTATATTTCTTGAACTGAAGGCTCGACATGACGTCACGAGATTAATTTATTTCATCTTAATTAACAGTTTGACGTCACAATATGGCATCTCTAGACCTAAGTCACAGTTTAATCAGATGGACCGGATACAAGGTCTAGAGACATCCCATTGATATATACGTCTGGACTCATTGATGTCTACGTCTGCACCTAATGATGTTTACGTCTGGACTCATTGATTTCTACGTCTGGACTCATTGATGTCTACGTCAGGACTCATAGATGTCTACGTCTGGACTCATTGATGTTTAGTCTGGACTCATTGATGTCTACGTCTGGACTCATTGATGTTTACTTGACTCATTGATGTCTATGTCTGGAAACATTGATGGTTACGTCTGGACTCATTGATGTCTACGTCTGGACTCATAGATGTCTACGTCTGGACTCATTGATGTCTACGTCTGCACCTAATGATGTTTAGTCTGGACTCATTGATGTCTACGTCTGGACTCATTGATGTTTACGTCTGGACTCATTGATGTCTACGTCTGGACTCATTGATGTCTACTTCTGGACTCATTGATGTCTACGTCTGGAAACATTGATGTCTACGTCTGGAAACATTGATGTCTACGTCTGGAAACATTGATGTCTACGTCTGGAAACATTGATGTCTACGTCTGGAAACATTGATGTCTACGTCTGGAGGCATCGATGCCTACATCTAAACTCTTTGATGACTATGGTTTATATTGTGCTTAATCTAGAAAAATTTAGAAAAGTTTCCTGTAAAAACCAAGTACACGGATGTTTAAGGAAATGGAAAAAGCACGTCACGGACATTGTACTAACAGATTAGGTAAATATTTTGAGGTGATACTTAACAACTGAAGTTATCATCGCAACCACATTTAAAATCACTTAGTCTTTTCTGGAAAACATAAAGGAATATACCCCGCCATTTTGATGCGTGCAGTAGATCTAATACGTGTGTGTGTGTGTCAGTATTTGTGTTATTTGGACAGTGTATGTGAGTTAGGTGTTATGTGGTCAGTGCATGTGAATAAGATGCTATATGGTTAGTGCATGTGATAAAGAGGTCATGTTGTCAGTGTGTGTGAATTATGGGGTCAGTGTGAGTGAGTTAGGTGTTATGTGGTCTAGTGTATGTGAATTATGTGTCCACTATGTGTGAGCTATGAGTTTTGTGGCCAATGTAAGTTAGTGTTATGTGGTCACTGTGAATTACTTGTTATTCGGTCACTGTAGGTAAATTATGTGACCACATGTGTGAGCTAGGTGTTAAGTGTCTATGTGAGTGTGTTATGTTGTCAATTTGATTAGGTGTTATGTGGTTTGTATGTGTCAGTTATGTGGCTAGTGTGAGTTAGCGAGGTGTTATGTGGTCAGCATGTGTGAGCAAGGTGCTATGTCGTCAGTGTGAGGAGTTATGTGGTCAGTGTGAGTGAGGAGTTATGTGGTCAGTATGAGTGAGGAGTTATGTGGTCAGTGTGAGTGAGGAGTTATGTGGTCAGTGTGAGTAAGGAGTTATGTGTTCAGTGTGAGTGAGGAGTTATGTGGTCAGTGTGAGTGAGGAGTTATGTGGTCAGTGTGAGTGAGGAGTTATGTGGTCAGTGTGAGTGAGGAGTTATGTGGTCAGTGTGAGTGAGGAGTTATGTGTTCAGTGTGAGTGAGGAGTTATGTGGTCAGTGTGAGTGAGGAGTTATGTGGTCAGTGTGAGTGAGGAGTTATGTGGTCAGTGTGAGTGAGGAGTTATGTGGTCAGTGTGAGAGAGGAGTTATGTGGTCAGTGTGAGAGAGGAGTTATGTGGTCAGTGTGAGTGAGTTATGTGGTCAGTGTGAGTGAGTTATGTGGTCAGTGTGAGTGAGTGAGTGAGTTATGTGGTCAGTGTGTATGTATATGTAATGTTGACAGTTTGTCTTAATACTTTATAATTAAACTATTTCAAGACAATGTGCATTAAAAAATCTATTTGATGGTCATTAGCTACCAAGTTCACACATAAATATGTTTACTTGGCTGGAACTAATTTATTCAGGGGCATTAACCCATGTACTTTTATTTGTTTGTCTTTGTCCTTTGTATGAAGTACTTTACTCTTGAACAAGTTTCGTCTCCATAATTTCCCGTCAAATATCTCAAATATTCATAAATTATGAAGGGAAATAACCAGAGTAGAACACATAACACATTAGAGTTCTGGGACTTGGTTTTTAATTTGCGGTACACAGAGAGGTTTAGAAGAGATATCCACAACTTGTAGAAATTATGTATGCCAGTGTAAGGTTTCTCAGGGATTTGATGTTTGGCACATATCTAATTTATCTTAGTTTCCAAAAAAAATCTCTTCGGAGCACACACATTTTTCTCCATGTCATTATTAATTAATTCTGTTTGGAACACACATTTAAACTTCTAAATATATTCTATTTTCTCGCATAACACATTTATAATACTCTCCCTTATTTTAGACCTACCTCAACCTAGACACATCAACAACATTTTGTACATTGTCCCATCAGCATTAAAACATTTTCCTATATTGTCCAGGCACATATCCTATTCCTACATTGTCCAGGCAACGGTCATGTTAACTTATAGAAAAGTGTATGAGAAATTATAAACATGGAGCGAGAAAAACAAAATAAACTTAAAATGCACAAAAGACGAATTTTTCTCAAAATAAATTTCAGTTTACAAAAAAAATGATAAAACACATACACACAGTAGTAGAAGGTGTTGTAGATTTACCTTCAATTAATTTTAATTGAATCCCTGAATACAACTTACAGAAACACGTTTCATTAATTAACTTTAGCATGACAGCCTTGAAATAATTTATTCAATAAACATTTCACCAAAAGTAACCAACACTTTATTATTGGTTTTCTTCATGAAGGTTTTACTTTATCATTGAATTATTTTTGTGCGGACTGTATGTTGATACTTGATACAATCAAACTGAAATTGTCAAATGCTAAACTATTTGTACATTTTCTATTGTATAGTTTTTATATACTCAAGTTTAAGTTTATAATTTTGCTAGTTAATAATCTTTTCAATATAATAAACCGTTATACTTTAAATCAGTGGATCACAAGCTATTATGCTTCGCGGCCTACTAGACAACAAATTTGGGAAAGTGACACACAACTAAAAAACTGGATTTTTGCGATCCACCTTCGAAACAAAAAAACTATGATAAAAGAAAGATTATAAGTCTCATTAATTCTATTTATAGATTTTACATTTTACTTTGCAAAATTTTACACTTTTAGTTTTGTGACTTAGTAATTATTCACATATCAAACTTTTAATAATAAAGTAAACTGTAATGTGATCTACATGACTTTTATCTGCCAACCAACAGTGGTTCGTTTCCCAACACAATATTTGATTCATAGCAACCTCGAAAAGAGTTCAGTTCAGTTAGTTCAGTCAGTTCAGTAAGTTCTGTGTATCGATAACAATGAAAGATTCTCAACACTAAACTATGCATAACACCATACCAGTTAAACTAAGCAATTTATAAAGCTAACTAATTCACATTATAACACTGGCCAACTCTTACCACTAACAATTTCATCAGTGGCATTACACAGGACCGAACATAAGTCATCAGTGGCATTACATAGGACTGAACATAAGTCATCAGTGGCATTACATAGGACTGAACATTTCTTAAAAAATAAAACAACAACACTTTTTTTCAACGAAATAAAACATTTTCAATAACAATAACAATAATTAAATATACATGCTGACCTCTGATCAGAAGGAATCCCTCCCCCCCACACACACACCTCATTTACATTTGAAGGTGATCTGAAATTGCAATTAGATTGACAAAAAAACACATACACATAAACAGGCACACACCACATACACACAAATAGACACACAAACACACATTTTGACATACTGACAGACCCACATAGACAAATAGACACACAAACACAAATTTTGACATACTGACAGACCCACATACACACAAATAGACACACAATCAGATGAACATATAAACACACCGACAAACAGACACACATAAACAGACAAACATAATCAAAACAGACCCACATATAAACGAACTGACAGACACACACAGACACATATACATACTGACAGACCCACATAGACATAAACAGACTTACCAACAAAAGACAGACACATATAAAGACAAACTGACACACATAGATTTACAAATACCTTCATACACACAGATTGACCCACATACAAACAGATCGACACACAAACTGACCATCATACACAGACCCATATGCACGCAAAAGGTCACAAGCACATAAAACAACACACAAACAAACATGCCAACTTTAACACAAACTGACTCACACAGACACAAACAGACCCACATACACACAGACCCAAATGATACAAACAGGCCAACTTTAACACAAACTCACTCACATACGCACAGACTGATACACAGAAATGCTATTCTTATATCAAATGTGGCCAAAGTATTTGGTGGCTTATTGCGACTTTCATTGAATCAGTTTTTATATCTTACTAAAACATTCTTAAATTGACTGAGATGCGACTCATCATAAAATGTTTCACCAAATAATGGTGGAAATAATGGTGGAAATAATGGTGGAATGTGGCTCTCATTGATCTAAGACGAGTCTCCCTCTGCTTTACGTCATCAATTGGCTTTCTCTGTTCATTAATGACGTCAACAATTCAATTAAAAATAAACAACAACTTTTATTCACACACTGAAAAAAACATGTCTGTGATCTTCTAGTCTGTGATCTTCTATAGTCTTTGATCTTCTAGTCTTTGATCTTCTAGTCTTTGATCTTCAGTCTGTGATCTTCTAGTTGTAATCTTCTAGTTGTGATCTTCTAGTCTGTGATCTTTTAGTCTTTGATCTTCTAGTCTTTGATCTTAGTCTTTGATCTTATAGTTGTGATCTTCTAGTCTTTGATCTTCTAGTTGTGATCTTCTAGTCTTTCATCTTCTAGTCTTTGATCTTCTAATCCATCTTCTAGTCTTTGATCTTCTAGTCTTTGATCTTCTAGTCTTTGATCTTCTAGTCTTTGATCTTCTAGTCTGTGATCTTCTAGTCTTTGATCTTCTAGTCTGTGATCTAGTCTGTGATCTTCTAGTCTTTGATCTTCTAGTCTTTGATCTTCTAGTCTGTGATGTTTTAGTCTTTGATCTTCTAGTCTTTGATCTACTAGTCTTTGATCTAGTCTTTGATCTTCTAGTCTTTGATCTAGTCTTTGATCTTCTAGTCTTTGATCTTCTAGCTGTGATCTTCTAGTCTTTGATCTTCTAGTCTTTGATCTTCTAGTCTTTGATCTTCTAGTCTGTGATGTTTTAGTCTTTGATCTTTCTAGTCTTTGATCTACTAGTCTTTGATCTACACAACCTGGGTGCATCAACTAATTTGCCAAGATTTTCAGAAGTCAAATTGTTGTCATTCCAGCATAGAGCGTCGAAATAGAAATGGGCACCAAAAAGAGCGCTAATTAAGGAATAAGCACTTTGCAGATTGGGAGGAGTGAGCACAGGGCACCAAAATAGCTAAGAAGTTACGGTTCTGTGGTTAAATTTTTTGAACAAAATGTTTCTTTTTCTATTTCATGAGTTAACAAACGAGACAATATTAAAAGGAAGTAAGTATTGTAGAATAGTATTTGAAAGAAAAAATGAATTGTGTCCCTTAGCCTAAGGACCGTTAGTGGCTTTGATTACCATAAGAATTAATTACAATTAAAGTACCCATTGAGATGGAACGATACCTGTTTAAGAACCTTTCCCATGTAATTTTGTGTAGGCCTACGAGTACCAAATTTCACGTTATTTGGTTGTCTGGATCTTGAGTTATAAGGGAACAGACAAACATACAACAAAAGCGTCTTATAAGTATAGAAATAAATTAAACGCTTTCCAGTTATATTGGAACACATTGGAGAAAATTATTTAAACTAATTGAACAAATAATTTTTTTACGTAATATGATCTTTGTTTTTTTTTGCATAATTGCCTCATACTATGTGACTACTAAGTCAATTAAACTAAATGACACAAAGGAGTCATTTTAATACAGTCCTGACATCAGCCATTCAGTTTTTGAATTGTTCTTGAATTTTTTAATTGATTCAATTCTTCCAAAAATATCTATAATACAAAAAATCCTTTTCTGCTATGTCGGCAATCCCGTGTCGGTCATGAAATCCCGTCTGTCATACGAGATCCTGTCTGTCACAAAAGATGGCAGAAACATTTCCTGTATTTAACTTGACATGCATGATCTGGCTCCCAACTGGCAGGCCGAGTAAGAATGGCTCCTACTTGGCTGCCAGTAATGACATTTGACCAGCCATATGTATAGTGACGAGATGACCAAGCACCCTACCTAACATATGGCAGGTAAGGTTGTGAAAGTCAAATGGCAATCACAACATAAAATTAGTTTCGACCGCTGTTATTGCAAAGAGTCAAAGAATGCGATCTTTAGAGAGGTAGCACAAAATTATGCCTAAATATAATAATACTGATACTCTCGACAACCAAATTTATACTAAATAGAATTTCGTATGTATATCTTTCAAAAATGTAATATATATATGGTGTTCAATTTGCTATTAAATGAGAAGCGATCATAGGAGAAATATCTACAGAAATCGTTCAATTAATATTCTGTATTATTTTCCACAATCTAAATTTTAAAACAAACGAATTTTGTATTATGGATATCACAAGATAATGTAATATTTATAGTGTTTAGTTTGTTATTATTTCTAAAATATGTCTTTATCTAATGTACTAATATTTCCATTATTACTAACCTATAACTACGTCACAATATTTCTTTTCATTTTTTTTTTACTATTACGTCACATAAATGAATTGTATAAGGGTTGAGTTTGAGTAGCGCCGTACACAATCTTGACAAATGCAAACCAACCCATTTATGATGGGGGCTTCACACAGAGGATGTGAGGAGGGGGTTCCGATTTCGAAAGTCCCGCCTGGCCCCAGCTTGAGGAGGGCCCCCAAAATATTTTTTACACTAAATATTAAATACATTATCTCATGTCGACATGCAGGGGCCCCCGAAGAGGACAAACCCCAAATCCCTAGGTACGGCACTGGTTACACCGAACTATAATGTTTAAAGCTTTGATATTTCCTTTTTTGTAAGAGGCTTGATATTTTCTGCGTCTGCTGCCTCAACTGGATTGATGGAATATTATTTTTTTAATTGAAGCTCAGATAAAAGCTACACAAAACGATTCTTTCTCCCCGGGACCCAGCTTGAGGCCAAGCCCACCGGGCCCCCAAATCCATAGGTTCGGCGCTGCCGGGTTGGCAATATTTTCTTAGTTAATTGTACTATGCTTCAAAGTGTATAACAGTAAATAAACCACCTGCTAAACATGTAGCGTTTCGCTTAACTTACAAGCACTCACTCCCGTCTCTCTTTTATTTTTAAATACGTCATGTTGAACATCATAAAACATAAAATGAAGAACTGTTTGGAAAGGAGTCCATTAAAATATTATGAAGGAATTTAGATTTTAAGAGTTTAATCATCGGGGATTGTTTATGTTAAGATTGTTTACCTATAGTGAGGATTATTCTCTTTGGGATGAACTATTTAACATATTAACTTTATTTGATGTACTATTAGGTGACCCTATTATCAAATGTATTTTGGCTACAATAATCTTTAACGCGCTCAAATATATATCACTATTTTCAACTCCAACTGTGTGCCTACTCGCCGGTCCGGGTGCCGGGCCTTTGTTAACTAGTATATATAAAAAAGATTTGAGCTTTGCGTTCAATCGAAAGTAAAGAATTAATACAACAGTATTATACAATCACACCAAAAAAATCGGATCTGGCTGAAACCAAAAATAACCTAGCCTACCAATCAAGCCTAAGGGGATATAACTCTATGCAAAGGTTTGACAGGGTACAGCTAATAATAATAATAATAATAATAACAATATATATATTATATATATATATATATATATATATATATATATATATAATAGAATGTACAAGTAGTAAATGCGTGTTTGTATAAATGTCGCTTTAATTCTAAAATAGCAGTGTCACTGTGTGTGTTATACAGTGAGTGTTAAGAGTGTTTTATGTGTCTAACACTATGTCCATTATAAACTACATAAAGTGCATGAAAATTATACATTAAAAAAATATCTTTAAATATTTGTATATCTATTGTCTATTTCACCAAGACGTTCAATCTCTGATCCCGGATGTTTTATTATAGTTGTAAAATATCCTTGATTACTGGCGAAAACATTAACCATTAAATCATGAATCTTCCAAATGACTATTTATATACCGTAGTACAGCAAATGCGCATTATGATCTATATACCATTTCTGATTGATACTGCAAAAAATTGTCCAGATTAAAAAAAAAATCTTTCCATTTCCATTTTGGCATCTCCCTGCAAATATTTTACAAAGGCTAGTAAAAAGGATAAATTATTCTGATATAACTTTAATACCTGTTAATGAAATATAGTATTGCGTTGAAAATGAAAAGTCTCTGTTGGGAATGAAATGTCTCTGTTGGGAATGAAATGTCTCTGTTGAGAATGAAATGTCTCTGTTGGGAATGAAATGTCTCTGTTGGGAATCAAATGTCTCTGTTGGGAATCAAATGTCATGTTTTTTTTTTTAACTTTTTTATTTCAGCCAAAGGATCTACTCTCGCTACATTCAAAACATTAGAGAAATACCAAATTATAAAACGGCAAAAGTTGTATGTGTATGTTGATCTGGATGACATGGAAGTTGAGGGAGTTTACAGATGGCATGATGATGGAACTGTTTTTGACATTGACAGCACACTAAAACAAGTTATTTTCAGACAAGGTTGATACATGTTTTAAAATCTGGCATGAACCACATAGACTAATACACACGCCCCGCCCCCCCCCTACCCATCCGGTCTTTATTTAAGCATACTGTTTCTACGCGAATTCAGAATGGCAATAATGTTGATGAAGCTTTCAAAAGTCGTAATGATGGGACTGTTTTGAAAACTTAATACAGATAGGAAATTTTCAGTAAACCTTAGTATTAGAATTGTCCCCACCCCCAACCAATATATAGTGCCCACCGCGCTTCCCCCCGCCCCTCACTAAAAAAATCTATTTCTGTGGGCCCCAAAAATACCTTTGATGAGGGTTCCTAAAATACCTTTGATGAGGGTCCCAAATTGGTCCCAAAAATACCTTTCATGAGGGTCTTAAAAACCTTTGTTGAGAATCCTAAAAATACCTTTGATGAGGGTCCCAAAAATACCATCGATGAGGGTCCCAAATATACATTGCCTCGTACTCATAGCCATTTTTGCTATGAGCCCCCAAACTCATGCACTCAGCACTTCCAAATTACTTATTGCTTAGGGTCACTACATACCTTTGTCTAAGGGCCCTTAACTACTTTTGCATAGGTACCCCAGATTTACTTTGCCTAGGGCCCCTAAACGCCTTTTACCTAGGAGGCCGAAAGCATTAGAACAAAATATTGTGAGAACTTTTATCCGCGGATGATGTGTCCTTCCAGTGTCGAAATATATGTATAAAATCCTCAAAAACACATCATGGCTTCTTGTATAATTTTATTTCAAATGTTTGGAAAAAACAAAAACCAAAGTTTGTAATTGAATAAATTTTACGGGCAATGTAATTAAGAAATAAAATAATTGTCAACAAGGATAGTTCAAACAGTGACACATTCGTCCATATAAAATATACAATCCACACTTAAATGAAAACAAATACCTATACAATACTGAAATGAAAAAAAAAACTATAACACAAACCGCTTAAATTTGAATTACCACAAAATATCCACATAAACATACTCATACATATATAACTACATATGATATACATTTTTAAATACGTTATTCACCAAGAGCAATAAAATATTACTATACAGCCATACAGATACATACAATGTAAATACGTATAAAATAAGAATAATATATACATAAAAGCGATTTGGGCTCTGCGTTAAATCGAAAGTAAAGAAATGATACAACAGTATTCCAGTTTAAAATACAATAATAAAAAAATCGGATCTGCCCGAAACCAAAAAAATAACCTAGCCTACCGATCAAGCCTAAGGGGATATACCTCTATGCAAAGGTTTTGCAGGGTACATCTAGTCTAATAATATGATATTGATTTGGATTATGCGTTAAATCGAAAGTGGAAAACAATGATTCAAAATGGCGTCTTGCCCGCGACTAGATTCGATATTAAGTACATAATAATCTAATCTCATTGTATCGAATGACAAAATGCAGGGCCCCAAAAAAAAAGGCCAAGCCCCACGGGCCCACAAATCCCTAGGTTCGGGTCTGGCTTTACAATTGTATATCTCTATGCAAAGTCTTTGTAGGGTACAGTTAGTGCTAAATATAAAAATAAAAACATTTTGAAATAACATTATTCTATATTGAGAAAAGAATAATAACGACACAAATTACATTTTTCCTTTCAGGTGAACCAAGCGGTAACAATATAGAAGACTGCATCGGATTCTGGGGTGACCAAAATACCGATTTTGCATTGAATGATTATGATTGTTCACATAAACTCAATTACGTTTGCGAAAAGACTTGCTTTGGCTGAGAAATGAGTATAAAGTGAACTAAGAAGACTCGGGTTACTTTATAAAGTGAGCTAACAAGAGTCGGTTTACTTTATAAAGTGAGATAATAAGAGTTTGTTTACTTTATAAAGTGAGCTAACAAGAGTCGGTTTACTTTATAAAGACAGCTAACAAGAGTGGGTTTACTTTATAAAGTGAGCTAACAATAGTGGGTTTACATTATAAAGTTAGCTAACAAGAGTGGGTTTACTTAATAAAGTGCGCTAACAAGAGTGGGTTTACTTTATAAAGTGAGCTAACAATAGTGGGTTTACTTTATAAAGTGAGCTAACAAGAGTCGGTTTACTTAATAAAGTGAGCTAACAAGAGTCGGTTTACTTTAAAAAGTGAGCTAACAAGAGTCGGTTTACTTTAAAAAGTGAGCTAACAAGAGTGGGTTTACTTTATAAAGTGAGCTAACAAGAGTGGGTTTACTTTATAAAGTGAGCTAACAACAGTGGGTTTACTTTATAAAGTGAGCTAACAAGAGTGGGTTTACTTTATAAAGTGAGCTAACAAGAGTGGGTTTACTTTATAAAGTGAGTAAACAAGAGTGGGTTTACTTTATAAAGTGAGCTAACAAGAGTCGGTTTACTTAATAAAGTGAGCTAACAAGAGTCGGCTTACTTAATAAAGTGAGCTAACAAGAGTCGGTTTACTTTATATGCTTCATGTTTACTGCTACTTTATTTTTTCCTATTCGTTATTAAAGGTGTGAGCGATATTTTTCTTACCTTAAATTATGACATCAATATTCAGTATTTACTCAACTCTATGTATTTTCTTCTTCTTCCTTTGGCTCTACAGCCCATTTAGGGCCCTGGCCTGCCATACTACTCTTCTCCACTTTTCCCGATCCATGGTCTTCTTCCTCCACTCTCTCACTCCTAGGGCAACTCTAAACACTGTTAAGTAGAATAAAAGAGTTGTGTGGAAGTAATATATTTTCCATATAAAATATATTTTCCATATTAAAAAAAAATCAACTAAAGATTACCTTGTAGTGCCTACACAGAGAAATCGTGGTTGGATGAAGTATGGTTAACATGTGTCTGTGAAGTCTCTGTAAGGATGAAATTAAAGTTCTAAGATCGTATAAACAACTCATCGGACTGTTTGTATGGTGTTTTTCTTTCACCCACAGCATAGCCGATAGTGCAATGCACTTGGAGGTACCACGGGAGGTATAGCGGTGACTTTAGCCATGATCTCAGGTGGACAGTCCAGTGTTTCAGAAACACGACCGACCGTCCCACTACCCGTTTCTGTGTGTGATGTCCCTATAAGGATGAGATGAAATCTCTTAGATCCTATAAACCACAAATGGGACGGTTTTTGTAGTGCCCTTCTTTTATCCCCACCATAACCGATAGTGCAATGACCATGGAGGCACCACGGGAGATATAACCCGTTTCTATAGTCTCGACTATTTTCTATGGGATTGTGTGGCCAGAACAATGCCCAGCCGCCGCCTTTACCCAGTGGCGTAGCGAACGTAACTCGCGCCCGGGGCACAATACCTTTTTATCGACCCCATAAAAACCATTGTCGTGTCTCTTCAGAAGGCTAAAATTACCCTTTCGAGTATTGTGAGATTATTATTTTTAAGTTCTCTTCATCTGTACTTGTGTTGTAAATAAGGACTAGTACAATAGATACACCTTTTAACGTTCATTCATAAATCACAAAAGACTTTCGTAGCCGTGGTCCATTTATTAATGTAGAAGTTAAATATGCACATCTACGAATAACACATAAATCCACAACATGAATAATCACATACAGACAGCTTTCTAAATAACGGAAGTTCACAATATTAATAGTCCACAAATATTTGCTGAATACACACGTCTCTGCAGAACTTCTCAACTGCCTAATATCAGCATGTCCAGCCTCTATTCTTACAACTATCTCAAAGAAAACACTTCTTTCTCTTAAACTGTCCTAAAACTCACTGTCCGTCTTTCTAACTACCTTACCACTGGACAGACGTAGGGACATCGATCGGACACGAGAAACGTCCAGGCAGTCACAGGGTCTTGAAACCAACAGTAACTCCATTGACACATTGTAAGATAAATAAAATATTATAACAACACGTATTGGCATCCACGATTTTTATTTTTAACTCCAAAATTTTCTTAAAACATTTGTATGATCCAAGGAATTTTTGTTTCCCTCTAATGTACATTATAACAAAGTTCATTATATTTTATATTTAAACTTGTTTCTTTTTTCTAATTTCTTTTAAACCCATTATATTTTTTATATTTGTATGTATTAAACTTTAAATTATAAGTAAAAAAAAAAATAGTGTCGTTTATTTATTTTTAAGTTTGAACTAAATTTTTTAGATTAATAACACCTTGAGGTTAAGCTTTTAATTAACAGAGAGAAATATACTTTCGACGGAATAACTAGGCGGCGAATTGTAAAGGTGATACGTCTACGTCAGTGATTAATTCATTTATATACAAGGGCGGCATCGTCCAAACTTGAATACTTTTTGTAAGGGCGTCATTTTTATTATCCACATCGGGCGCCTGTAATGCTTTTTTTATACGCCACTGGGTAACTTGTTAATTTGTACTGAAATAGGTTATTTCTTAATATGATATCGTCAGGATACATGAATAGAAACAGACGCACAATCTAGTGTTATGGTATCGTCAGGATACAAGTACTGAAACAGACGCACAAGCTAGTGTTATGGTATCGTCAGGATACAAGTACAGAAACAGACGCACAAGCTAGTGTTATGGTATCGTCAGGATACAAGTACAGAAACAGACGCACAAGCTAGTGTTATGGTATCGTCAGGATACAAGAATAGAAACAGACGCACAAGCTAGTGTTATGGTATCGTCAGGATAAAAGTACAGAAACAGACGCACAAGCTAGTGTTATGCTATCGTCAGGATACGATTATAGAAACAGACGCACAAGCTAGTGTTATGCTATCGTCAGGATACAAGTATAGAAACAGACGCACAAGCGAGTGTTATGGTATCGTCAGGAAACAAGTACAGAAACAGACGCACAAGCGAGTGTTATGGTATCGTCAGGATACAAGTATAGAAACAGACGCACAAGCTAGTGTTATGGTATCGTCAGGATACTAGTATAGAAACAGACGCACAAGCGAGTGTTATGGTACCGTCAGGATACAAGTATAGAAACAGACGCACAAGCTAGTGTTATGGTATCGTCAGGAAACAAGTACAGAAACAGACGCACAAGCGAGTGTTATGGTATCGTCAGGATACAAGTATATAATGTAGAAGTTAAATATGCACATCTACGAATAACACAAGCTAGTGTAATGGTAGCGTCAGGATACTAGTATAGAAACAGACGCACAAGCGAGTGTTATGGTATCGTCAGGATACAAATATAGAAACAGAGGCACAAGCTTGATCAGCAGCTGTATAGTCCGCTAAAGGATTCGAGACTAGATGATCCGTTTTTGGTGGAACACAAACACAGTGTTGTGTCATTCCTGCAAGACAGTCTGTCAAGTGCCTCAAGTTAAATACCACGTGAAGTTTACAGAGGGATGATCAAAACCTGATTGTTGATATTTGGCGTCATTGTAAGTAACTAATCGTACCACTTTCGTGCGTTAGGCAATTACCAAATGGTTCGATTGGATGGGGAAAGTGATATACTGCTTCAAGATCTACTTGTTTGGAAATCAGTTCTAGATCACACCTTCAGAGGTTAAGATTTTGCAAGAATTCTGCTTGTTTGCCGCTCACATATATGTCAAAGCCTGGGTCTCGTGTCGTGTGAGTTTAACGATCTATTGTTATTTAAGCAGATCTCACGAAATTTGGTCACATACAAAAAGGTGTCTGATGCTGCGAAAATGAAATTTGAAAACCATCTTTGGTATAGTAGTCCAGAGGTGCTTTTTCTTGCGTTGTTTTTTGAAAGTTTATGTAGATAAAAACCGCAGTATTGCTGATGTAATACATTAAACATCTCGCTCGACATGAGAGTGTAACATGCAGTCAAATGAAGAGCGTTTTAAAAAAAATGTTCCGTTCTAATATAATCAGGGATCAATAATGACGAAATGATCCAACCATTTCATTTTGAGAAACCCTAAACGTTCTTTAAAGATGCTAACATAAAATCCAGTAGAGTTCAAAATCGGGGAGGGTGGGGAAAATGGGGTGGCGCTGGGGGTGGGGGTGGGGGTAGGGAAGTCATTTTTATGGGCGGTGACCCACTTTTTTTATTGGTGTAAATAAGCGCCTTTTTATTATTCTAAAATACCTACAGTTACCGGCGCTGTGGATTCAACGTTGCTGAAAAACTGGGTTGAGACTTTCCCCAGAATAACAAACAGTCTGTTACAGTAATGACTTCTTCACACCGGGATACATTTATATTTATTACCTATTTCTTTTTTTTTTCAGCTCTACCGGTGACCAGTGCGGTGGTACATAAAAATAGACTGTCCTCCAATAACATACATCCTGAGAATACTCTTAGCTCAGTTACAAACCAATTTTATTATTATTTATTTAATCTAGAACAACCCGGAGGTCCGTGGATCGAAACCACGCTCTGCTAATGATTTATTTTTCTTTAGTTTTATCCGATTTCTCTTAAAAACAAATTATGAATTAAATACTTTAATTTAAATTCTTATAACAATATATTCTGTATTTTCCCCACCGTCTTGTTTAATAAATAAGCTTTTAATTAACCTTCGCATTCTGTTGTTTATTTGATCGCGTGTGTCAGAAGAATCCTGTAACTCAGTTTCGGACCTACTCTGGTCCTGTTTTAAAACTGAACGTATTCAAAATTTAAATGAATGCGTGTGTTTTAATGATGACGCTGCACTATTGTGACCCACATTTGGAAGAATTATTTTATTTTATTGAATTTATATTTGTAAATTTTGTTTATTTATTTAACTGTCAACAACTTAAATAGATCAAAATACAATCAAAATAACTGGCAGAAAAACTTGTGTGGTTAGAAGTGTAGAAGGCCCCCCCTCCCTCCCCAATCTACCCGCGCCCGCCCCTCTAACCCTAATCCAAAAACGTTTGTTAGAAATGTCCCCAATACCACCCTCCCCCCCCCTTTCTATTACCCCCACCCCCCCCATCAATGTTGTTTTCGTTCAGTTGCCTTAAGACCTCGTAGTCTGTAAGTAGGTCACTGTGATGTTGTTCTGGTTGTGTCGGTTGTTTGTGACCTGGCGTTCCGGATTTGAAATTAAAAACAAATATTCAATACAATTTCAAGTTATAATATTAATGATAATAATAAATTTGTTTAGGTGGGTGAAGTTACTGTCATAAAACTGCGCAGTGATGTCGTACTCCCGGGAAACTATATGTTTTGAAAAAAAAAATATTTTTTTTTTCTTGTGTGTTGCATACTAAACTCTTTTTTTTTTTAGGGTTAGGTCAAAAAATAGGTGCCCATGACTGCCCCCCCACCTCTGCCCCCCACCCCTTACTTTTCAATCCAATCAAATCCGATGCTATAGAGCTCCCAGCAGGCACTTGTTGACGCCTCTGCAGAGAGCCCGAAAATGAATTTAAGAAAGGCTATACGACATAAACACCACACACAAACATACGCACGCACAAGTGGCGCAACAAGGTGGGTGGAGGCGGCATTGAAGGCATTTGCCCCCCCCCCCCCCCCACGAAAGAAAAAAATTATAAGATTAGACCAAAATTAGTCACATGTAAGTAAGTTGTATCTCATGATGTTTAATACAAGTGATTTTTTTGCCCCCCCCCCTCCGGAAACATTGGTCTAGTTGCGCCTCTGCACACGCAAACACACACACACACACACACATACATACACACTCCACATGTTGACGGGCCCAAATAAACTTTCGGGGATAAAAAAAAGTTGTACATTTTTGTTTTTTTAAACTAAACAAAAAAATCAATTTTGTCTATCCATATATGTTAAGCTGTCAGTTGATTAGATCAATACTTTAGAACAATCAACACAGTTGTTAAAAGCAATGGGTGTGGTGGGCGGGGGTGGAAGGGTGTGGTAGGAGGAAGGGTGGTAGGGTGTGGTAGAGGGTGGTGAGACAAAGACCGTTGAAGAGGAAAAAAAAAGAAGAGGGAATAAAACCGGATAATTATTTCACCTGGGGGGGGGGGCAGGTAATGGGGAAATGAAGGTACTATGTAGGAAGTATTTTGAAAACAAAACAACGAGGTACGCTAGATGCAGAACATTACTACAACATTTTATGTTTCATTAATACCACATTACTACAACATTTTATGTTTCATTAATACTACATTACTACAACATTTTATGTTTCATTAATACTACATTACTACAACATTTTATGTTTCATTAATACTACAATACTACAACATTTTATGTTTCATTAATACCACATTACTACAACATTTTATGTTTCATTAATACTACATTACTACAACATTTTATGTTTCATTAATACTACATTACTACAACA